>CM065640.1:56308006-56544665 GCA_033220585.1 Dipteronia sinensis | reverse complement strand
GTTGGTCATTTGATCGAGAATGTCTCGATTCAACATGCATGTACTTGATCGACCCTATGGCGGCACTTGTTTGTGGTATGTTGGATTGTCGTGGCGTAGTAACATTTTTAGGGATATTTTCTTGTTCCTTAAACATGTCCATGCATCACGTTTAATTATATACCGAATATTTTACATATTGATTTGAATGTAGGGATTGAATGAATTTTTTTTATTGTTTATTTCAGCAATGTCTTCTGCATAACTTCAAATACTTGATAATGAGAAATTAATCGGGGAAAACTTCACAAAATGGAAAAACAATAGTAATGCGATCTTGGTCACCAAAGACCTAAAGTATGTGCATAGGGAGGAATGTCCTCCAAAGCCTGCAGCCAATGTAACAAGAAATGTTCGTGAGGCCCACCAGAAATGGGTATCAGCTGATGAAAAGGCCTAAACTTACCTGTTAACCTAAAATTTTTTTAGGTGTAGAATTTCGATCAACACCCTCAAACTACAATCTGAGAGATTGCAGTAGGGTAGGTACCCCCTGGTACCATGGTTAGATCACGAATGAAACAGTAAAGGGGTGTAGAATCTAGTGGAAATAACCGATAGTATGGATTATTTTATTGATGATTCAAGTCACTAATACAATACTCTCCATACACAGTAGGTGATGGAAAACTCGTACAAGTCGATAAGTGAAAATCTCACAATAAGCTATGGCCAGCTTTCTTGCTCATGTCTTTCTCTCCTTTTTCTTCTTTTCTTTTTGGATCCCTTCTTTGTCTTGTTTCCTCATATTTAGGGTCTCCAATTCATCTAGTCAGTTCCTAAAAATCTTGTCAATTGATCTGCAATCAACGGAAACCTCATTTTGGCGTTGATTGATGCTGTAAGTCAATTAAGTTGTAGTTATCGTTGTATTAAACTCTGATTAAGTTAACTGCCTTGTCTCATTTATGGCGTTTTAAATAGGGGAGGAGGTCAACTTCCTTGTTGGAGATGAAAGCTGGCTTTGTTCCTTTGGATGTGGTATTGTCCTAGGTTCCTTGATTTACCGGTCCACTCTTTCTAGGGCGGTTTCCTTCTTAGCGTGTTGATACCTTCTTGAGGTCATTCTCCCTGCTGGATGGGTGAGACATGCTCATTTGATCGATATTGGGTAGGTATAACTGTGCTTGAATACCAGGTAACTGGTGCCGCGGTACCAATACCTTTACATATCAGGTAGCAAGTGCTATGGTACCGGTACTCCTTGATACCAGGGAAATGGCATGATGTGGCATCGAAACTCTCTATAGATCATGGCATCAGAGTTTCTCAGTATCGAATAACATGGATGGTCCTAATCCAGATTCTACCAGGTGTCAATCAAATGGGAAATTCTTCTTTGGACCCTTGACAAAAAAGACCGTTAACAGAAGTCCCCTGACTTGAACACCGGTACCTGATTGGAGTTGGAGTTAGGATCTGTAATGCTTGAAGAATTTTGCTCATCGTTTCTTGCTTGTACCCGCTATCTAGAAATAAATCTTCCATTGGCACGCTGCATTTAATGGACCTTCCACGTGTCAAATCAGGAGTGACTCGTCATTTCAAACGAGAGGTTTTGGCGGCGCACGTTTCTTGAAACTGCCCTTTCCCACGTTTCTAGTTATCTTGCCCCATTAATCATTTTCCCTTTGCATTACCGGTAACCGCCTTACTTCCCTATTTATAAATCAACTTATCTTACCTTTAAACCATATTGCCTGTTGCTTCTCAAAGAAAGAAAAAATCTCCAATTTCCTCACTGAACCCTAGCTTCCTCTATTCTTTAACATTCAATCTTCAATCCTCTACTGCCATGTCGTTTGATAGCCTAGACAAAATCTTCGATGGTGACTCAGCTGATAGCTCGAGCCTCACTCTTAGACAGAAGAGAAATCAAAGAGGAGGCAATGACGACGAAGGCTCTATTGTGGTCCCACGCTGCTGGTCGAACTGGAGCGTGGCCATCAAGGTAGGCTTTAATAACGACCCCAAAACTCTGGTTAACATTGATGATGATTGATTCGGCAGGGTCGGTGACGTAAGAGAAATTGGAGATATGGCCAGAGACGTTGTGGCCTTGACCGGCGGGGTACTCACCATTCCCAGCGACTTCCGATGCGTTCCCGATTCTACTTGTATCCCTGACTCAATTAGACATCCGAGGAGGGAATTTATGATCCCATTTGACATACCCTTCACTGTACTATATCAGGGGTATGACATGTACTCTCCTCCCCCAAACCAGCTTCCTTTTCAAGTCTTGGCTTTTGAATATGGGGTCAGGCTACCCCTTCACTCGACTCTTCGTAGGGCGCTTCATGCACTCCAGCTCGTTCATTTTCAACTGACTCCTGGATTTTGGAGGAACCTGGTAGGATTTCTGGTACTGTGGAGAGAATAACGCGAGATAGATCGAGTTACTAGGGAGCCGGGCCTGGATGAGCTTAGGTAAATCTTTCAGATAGCGGCCAATGGTCCCAATCCCAAGGGCCAATTCTACATACGACCCAAAAATCCCTTGAATTTCACAGTTCTTGGAGCTAGAAGGAAAGATAGTTCATGGCACACTGAATGGATCGTCGTGGGACATGACTGGGGAAGCTCGATCCACATCGGGATGTCTGAATTCGGGGTCCCCAATCAATTCAGTTGTAGGACTGAATGAGGGAAAGGTAGCATTTCTACCGAGGCAGAAAGGATATTAAAGAACATTATTGCCAAGTCCTACCTTAACATAAAGTATCCTGACCCCTTTGAACCTGGTAGGGTAGATTACCACCTACGGATATCTCATGATTCTCCTAGTAGATAGCTTTTTTTTTTAACTTACGACGATTTGGCTAATGCTAATTCTTTTTTGAATAGTTTCTGCAGTGCCTCTACCAACCCAGGATTCACCTCCCCATCCTAAAGATCGCCAGCAGTCCTCCTCCCCATATGTCTCTCCTACTATGCCTCCTTCTCGCCCCGATTCTACTCCAGGGGCCAGTACCTCATCTACACCAGCTCAACCTACGGCGGATCTAGACCTGGTAACATCAAGATCTCCTCGTCGTCCTCCTCCCTCGGTGAGCTCCAACCTAGCTGAGATGGCGACTAGGCTTGCTAGAATTAGGGGGTCTCCTGGACAGGTACAAAGTTTAGCCCTCCTTGCTCCTGCTATCCGACCTTCCCAACCAGTCTCCCCTCCTCCTCTAACTGTGACCATTGATCGCCAAAGTAGGGTGGAGAGATGTCCTGGTTCTGCCACTGCTCTCTCTATCGTTCCTCAAGATCGACCCAGCTCACGGTCGATGAGCGCTAGTCAGGATGAAGTCCTGTCTCGGTTCAGGGCAGCATGTCTAGGTGGAAGTCTTTAGGCCATGGCCTTGATGCCAGTCGACGTCCTGATTACTAAGGGGTTGGCTCTCTTGGCTGAGGTATGATCTTCCTACATGTCTTCTATCCAAACCAGGTATCGGGAAATACTTAACCTGTCTTTTTATGATTTACAGGCTTTCAATTTTAACATGGCAATGGGCCAGCAGGTTGGGCCTTCCAGAAGCAAGCCAACGCTGCCAAGGCAGAGCTTGAGCAGGCCAATAGAAAGTTGGCCAAGGCGGTGGGAAGCTTGGATTTCCTGAACAGGGCTGTGGTGAGGCCGAGGAGACCATAACCGAAGCGAAGGTAGACATGGAGTGCACCCAACATGCCTATGACATGGAGAGGCTAAGGTCCATCCATCGTGCCGCTGAGAGAAATAAGTTGAAGGAAGAAATAAAGCACTTGGAGGAGGAGAACCAAGCCCTGCACGATAGCGTGATTGCTTTGGAGGCCAAGGTAGACGCCTCATTCGGAGAAGGGTACTTCTTTGTTACTTTCCAGGCTGCACAGGCACTTTCCCATCCCTTCGATCTGAGCTCGATCAGTGGATCAGATCGGACTGAAATTGTTAACGAAAAATTTACTCGGGGTGAGAAATCTCAATTAACACCCTCAAAACCACTACCACGGAGATGGCGGTCAAGGTAGAATGTATTCTAGTTAGTGCTTGTTCAAATGACAAAAAATATTACTATCAGTACCATCAAAAAAGAATGGAAATGCTTTCTTTTATTTTTATTAATGGTGTATCGTGTACAAATATCTCTCAATTTCTCTCAATTTCTCTAGGGTGTAGTAGGGTTGTTGTCGTATGCCTGTCGAAAAGTAGTTTTCTTCTCTCTTCCTCTTTCTTTTTATTTATACATAGTTTTGTAGGTTAAATCAACTGATTCTCCCATTGATTTTCTTAATCTCTCCCCTCCTTATTGGGCAGGATTTCTCATTTAAATATCATTGACTTTGTGTTAATAGCCGAATTGAGAATATCTTGGTGGAGATCAGTTTGTTTCCTCTTTGGACTCTAGTACTTGTTTTGCATGTACGTAACATTTCCAGTTATGATCAAGTGTATCTTCGCATCTTCACAGCATGATCCCTCAAAGAGGTCGTTGAATACGGTATGTATGGCGAGGTAGATCAGATAGCGAGGTAGATCAGTTTCTTAGCTCTAGTATTCAGGTGCTTAATCTAGCCATGAGCTCGGTCTGACCTCCCGTGATTTCTTGGAGCTTGATGCGGCCCCCTGCGGATACCCCTCTATGACAGCGGGGTTTAGACGAGCTTCTAGAGAGGTTACGAGGTAATCTCGATCCCGGGGGAGCTCCCTAATTTTAGGTTTGGTGATACGGGTTCAGTATGATCGCGTCAGGCTCTACTCCGGGTGTTTCTGGAGCTCACCTTTATTTCTGTGGGGTGGTATTGTAGCTCGGCTTTGGGAAGCATGGTCTCCTGGTGGATGACCTCGGGCCATGAGTCAGACTAGGAGGGTAAAAAATTTCCCTTTGGTCCCTAGCCAAATTTGGCTATTAATAGAAATCATGGCCAATGCTACTCAACTGTCTGAGACCGCTCCAACAGAGGAAGTGCATTCTCGAGCTGTTGACGTTCCTGCTGATGGGGACGACTTGGTACCTATCTCCTCCCTCATGCAGAGCCAAACTAGGAGGGAAACCATCTCGCAGATCCCAGGTGCTACATGAGAGGTGGTTGAAGGAGCAATCCCAGATCCTTCTCCCTCTTAACGTGAACCGAAAAAAGAAGTAGAGGCCCAGTCCGAACCTATGAATGAGGTGGAAGTCTAGGCTGATCTGGCAGAAGATGCAGAGGTCCAAGGCGAGGTGGCAGTGCTAGAGAATAGGGACTTTTCTACTGATCCACCTGCAGCTGGGATCAGGGAGAAGGAGAACGAGGTTGCTGGGGAGATCAACCAGCAGAGTGAGCTAGAGGCAGGAGATGAGGCAGTTACCAAACATGTGGCATGCTGCATTTTTTTTTCTTATAACTGGTAAATCATATTTTTCCATGTATGTAGCTCAGAAAAAGGGGTTGGGCTCCTTGATTGATTTATGAAAGATTTTCCTCATTTTTTATGTCAGATTTCTGATTGATTCTGGTTCTGGTCCCCTGGTAGCATCTTGCATCATGCTCATATTGTAGTAGGTACATAGTTTACACTTGAAGTGGTCTGAGAACCAGTCCCTTGAATGTACCTTAACAACCAGCTTCCCTGCATAGGAGAATCATAGTACCTAGCATCCTTGTTCTAGGGAATCCCGACATTTAGTTGAAAATATACAGGCGAATCTGGGTCCCTAGCACTCCTGCTTTAGTAATCTTGGTACTTAGGCTGAAAACACATTGGCGAATCTAGGTACCTGACATTCATGCTTCAGGAATCCTGGTACATAGGTGAAAACTCATTAGATTAGCATATAATTTAAAATTTCCTTCTCAAAAACATTTGTCTAAGTAACACATACATATAGAAAAAGAAAACCCAAGGTAATTGAAGACTTTGAAGATCAAAACACAAAGATTAGAACAATACCTTGTAATCTCGTGCAGTTTCGATTTTGACTATAAAACACCACAAAACTTGAACAAACGATAGCAAAGTAACTTAGAGAAGGTAGAGGAAATCAATACAAAGATTCTCCAACTTTAATCACTCAAATCAGAGTTGATTTGAGAAAGTTTTAGTGTTTAGAAGATGAGAAAAGTTGGAGAGAAAATTCTGCACAAGTTTTCAATTTTTTCTTTTAGAAATGAATTGAGAGAGGGAAAGTGAATTTAAATGAGAAGGAGAGAGAGGGAACAAGGAGGACCAATGGCCACTTGCCACCTCACATCCATGACGAGGCTCATGGCCATCTCGGGGGCAGGAGGCCCTCCTCCCTGAGATGGCCACGCGCTTCCTCGAGGATGGGTGGCAACTGGCCTTTCGCTACTTGCTTCCTCCCATGCGCACCTTCGCATTCTTTGACTGTTCTCTGGTCTCCGAACTCCGAATTTGAATCCATTTTTAGATTATGAACCGAGACTCTCTCATGCACATGGAAGACTATGAAACTTTGACTAGAAATTATGAATTTGACTCGATACATGAAGACGAAAACAATGCATGGTAAGTGACCGGAAGGTTTTGTAACTTTTTACTCGGAACTTGAAAACTAACGAATGAGTAACCGAAATGATCTGAACTCAATAAGGAATAAAATAAGACCAAATTCAAGTCTAAAGTTCATAAAATATAAATAAATAAACACATGAACACACAAGAATGCCACTTTCTAGATATAGTCCTAGAACATGCAATTTACAAAACTTGTCAATTTAAAGCTAATGCATGAGCAATCAATATCAAGTGTGTGAATGTGTTATACAAATTGAGCACAATGATGCAGGGACACATATGGATGCAATGTGTGTGTGTGCCTAAGCCTTGTAAGAGAAAAGAGGTCTAAATATACCTTTGTTGAGTACTGTAGCATATTTCTCTTAGAAGGCTCAATCTTGCTTGATAAGTTACCAAATCCTCTTTGAAGCTTGAATCATTATCAATCTAAGACAACTAATCAGTACAAGTGAAACATTGTTTTGATATGGAATTAATGCCAACATGACTTCAAAATCCTAACAATCTCTCCTTTTGACAAATTCCATGTCAAACCCCCATACATATATAAAACAAATACAAAGAAGATTGGTCAAAATGAGTTACAATGAAATACAATGTATTTCACATTCTTAGACTAATCTTCAACAAGTCTTGAACTTCTTCTTGATCCTCCCTTGTAATCACCTAAAATCAACTTGAAGCACAATGTATATACAAGAGACAACAAATATGGCAATATACATTTTGGCAAGAATAAAGCATTTAAAACTCAAATGGATCATGTATCTCCCCCTTAATACATACCAATCCAAAATATTCTAATCAAATTCAATAAAAAAATATTACATGCCACAAAAGTTCAAGATTCCAAATGAAACATAAAATGAAACATAAAGATTGAAACTAAGTAAGCTAGCACATATTTCTCCCCCGTTTTGACACGATATGAAGCCAAAAGTGTGGGGAAAAACCACGCGGTGGAAGCGAAAAATTGGGTTTGTATATTTCACAAATTTTCCTTTTTAAAAGAAAGAACCTTAACCCTTGATTAACTAACATATAATAAAAGTATCATACCTTTTAACATGATGACTGATGTTGCGTCGATTTGAATCCGCTTGCTTCGAATTGAATCCGTAAGATCTTCCATTCCATTCACGAATGTGAATCACCTAGGAGTGTAGGCTCCCTTTTCTTTGAATTGTAAACATGAGGATTGGAAAAACCAACCTTTTTCTTTTGTTAGTCACAATAATCCTCCTAGAGAAAATAAAGAACGTTTGGTCACTTGTGAATTCTTAATCTTTTTAATCAAGAACTCGCGTAAATCATAATTCGATCTTGTGCATAAAGCTTTTTGATATAAAGCTTATAGTGCACTATCGAAAATAAAACGCTCCATATTCTTCTTCTCTTTGGCCGAATTCTACACCCTTTTCTTGAGTTGGAAAGTTTTTTTTTATTAGTATTATTCAAAAGCAAGAGAATAAAAATTTTCTGAAAAAAAAAAACTTCTTCTTTGAACTCCATATGTCAAAAACGAAATTCCTTGATATATTTAAAGGCCAAATCCTCACCCAAGGAGGATTTGATTTCACCTAAACCTTATCAACTTATTAGTTCAAACCTACTCCAACTCATGAGTATATATATCCAATAATAAATGATTGAATATCAATTAAAAATTGTGACTTTATCAATAACTTCCTAATTGATTATCAATTAGAGTTTTGATAGATATCAAATACTTTCTGATTTGACTAGATAAATAAAAACTCCTTTTTAATTTATCTACTTATCAAAACAAGTATTTGATACTTAACATACTACTAACAACAGTATGACACTAAGAGTCCTTCTCATAGTATACTACTATCAATAGTTATGACACTAAGAGTCATTCTCCTATTAAACTACTTATCATAGTATGATACTAGGAATCCTTCTCCTAGTTAGAAAAAGATTTTGACTTTCAATCAAACAATTAATTAATTAACAAATAAATTAATTTCCATTTGATTAATTAATAAAATAAAACAATATATTAAGCTAATATTATTAGCCTTGCCTCCCAAGTATACATATTGGGGTAATATATTGTTTTTCCAGTTTATTAAATCCGTTGGTCTTTTAATAAAAAGGTCCACATGTGAACTAGACACATTCTTAGTACAAAAGAAACAAGTCCACATGCCTTAAATTAATACATTAATATAATTTAACAGCCCATTTAATTAAAATGTGCAAATTATATTCTTAATGTATTAATGGAATGCTAAATGCACCCCGCCCAAGAACTCCCACATCCTTGGCCATCCATTCCAGGTATTTGAAGAGTTACCGCGTGTCTTGATCACACATGACCGCACCTCTCCAAAACTTTTGGATATAGAAATCCAAAAAACAATTCTAGATGGACTCAGAAATTAGTCCAGTAGAATACATCAAGTGATCCATCCAAGTTCGTGCGGATTGAGGATCTTGGTGGGCTATCTAAATTTAAGCTTCAATAAACATAACATAATCACAATCAACAAATGATTCACTTAGGTTCGATCTATTAATTTTAGCTCATTCCACTAAAGAGCTAAAATTGAACTCTTAAATAAAGATAGAATAAGTTAATATTTCTCATTCATACCCTAGACAATCTTATTGGAGATAGTGTATCCTCATGAAAAATATCAGTAATTGCCAAGAGCTCATAGACCGCCTATAACTCTCATAGTTACCATATTTACTCATATGACCATATTTTAAACTCAGATATTTTGACTTGTACAGAAGCTATGTTTCAATAGACACTATTTAAAACTTAACATTAAGATTTAATATCCAATACCTTAAAATATCCATTTGATGATATTCTACCCACATTTAATAAATGGAGCCACGATGTCCATATCTATAAATGAAGTCCATATCTATAAATGAAGTCCTCTATCGATTAACAAATGAATACCACCAAACTATCGAGGATAGACTATGCTATATAATCATACTCATTGATAGCTCAAATGATAACACTTGTAACCATAAGTCCATCATTTATCTCAGGATTAAGATAGACTCTCCGATTGTCCTTAAGTGAAAACTTTTATCCACTGACGGTTCTGGATAAAGTATTTCACAATGATCCTATTCAATGCACCTAGTGCACTAGTTTCTTTTGCCCAAAGACATTACAATTTGATGATTTTAGACTCATCATAACACATTTGATCCCACTCAAATGCTAGCAAAAGAATCTACAACTCTAACAAGGTAAAGGCGCCCAACCTTTATCTTAAGTTGTGAATATTGTTCAAGACTAACTAAAAAATTGTGTCTACCTCATACATATCCAGATGTATGAACAATTCTTCATTTCTCATAGTCTTTTGACCTTATGATTATTTACTTTTGACAATTATAATAATTAAACTATCAACTGTATAAGATTTGTTAAACTAGAAATTACTTTATTACTATGAAAAGATTGTAAAATACATTATTACACTTGCTCTATAGCAAGTGTGTCATATCTTTCATTCCCATGTTCTCTAGGTGCCCATTAAAACTCTTCTGTGGTAGAGCTTTTGTGAAGGGATCCGCTAGATTTTCTGTTGACCCGATCTTGGTAATCGTCACGTCGCCCCTATACACAATTTCCCTCAAAAAGTGATACTTCCTTTCAAAGTGTTTCCCTCTCTTATGACCTCTTGGTTCTCTCGAATTAGCCACTGCTCTATTGTTGTCACGGTAAATAGTGATCTGCTGATTCACATTAGGAACCACTTTTAAGTCAATCAAGAATTGGAGGAGCCAGATAGCCTCTTTAGCAGTTTCGCATGCGGCAATATACTCAGCTTCCATGGTGGAATCAGCAATACAAGATTGCTTGATACTCCTCCATATGAGTGCCCCTCCTCCAAGAGTAAACACAGATCCTGATGTAGATCTTCTGGAGTCAGAATCCGATTGGAAATAAGAATCTGTATACCCAATGGGAATTAAATCCCCTCCAGAGTATACACGCATATGATCTCTTGTTCTCATGAGATACTTGAAAATATGCTTGACGGCCGTCAAGTGATCAGGACCAGGTTTCGAATGAAACCTGCTAACTATGCCAACAGCAAAACAAATATCTAGTCTAGTGCAGAGCATTGCATACATGAGACTTCATACTACCAAGGCATATGAAACCCTACTCATGAATTGCTCTTCATGCTCATTCTTAAGAACTTGTTCCTTAGAAAGTTTGATTTCATGTCTGAAAGGTAACATACCTTTCTTGGAATCTTGTATGGAGAACCTAGACAAGATTTTATCTATGTATAAAGCTTAGGATAATGCAATCTTTCTATTCTTTCTATCCCTTATTACTTAGATACCAAGAATATAACTTGCTTCTCCTAAGTCCTTCGTATCAAATTGTTTTGCTAACCATTCTTTTACTGATGTCAATACACCTACATCATTTCCGACGAGTAGTATATCATCAATGTAAAGAACTAGGAAAACCAACTTGTTGCCTTTAATCCATTTGTATACACAGGGTTCGTCAAGGTTTTGAATAAATCCTAAAATTTTCACAGCTTGATCAAACCTTATGTTCCAGGATTTGGATGCTTGCTTAAGTCCATATATGGATCTTGCAACTTGCATACTCTTTCCTCTTGGCCTTTTTCAATGAATCCTTCTGGTTGCATCATATAGATGCTTTCATCAAGACTTCCATTAAGGAAAGCTGCCTTGACATCCATTTGCCAAATCTCTAGGTCTAGAGATTCTGCAATGGATAATAGTATCCTTATGGATTTAAGCATGGCCACAGGAAAGAAGGTTTCCTCGTAATCGATACCTTCTTTCTGTGTGTAACCTTTAGCTACTAATATAGCTTTAAAGGATTCCACCTTACCATCCATACCTCTTTTCCTTTTGTATACCCACTTGCACCCAATGGGTTTAATCCTTTTAGGCAAGTCTACAAGAGACCAGACTTTGTTTGAGTACATAGACTAAATTTCAGATTGCATTGCCTTTTGCCAATGGAGACAATCAACATCCTCCATAGCTTATTTGTACCTGTAGGGATCATCATCATCTAGGAGATTGTCCACTGATTATCCTAGATCGATGTATCTCTCGGGTTGTCTACTAACCCTCCCACTACGACGAAGAATGGTAGGTTGTTGATCTTGTGTTGGTACGAAACTTACAATTCGGCTAGGTTGTGAAACCTCTTGTAGAATCGTATCTCCTGAAAGCTCATTTAGGACAATTCTACTCTTAAGCACAAAATCATTCATATAGTCCTTTTCCAAAAATTTAACATTTGCCGAAACAAATACTTTAAGATCTAAAGGACTATAGAAATAATATCTTTTGATTCCTTTTAGATACCCCACAAATATGCATGTTTCTAAATGAGACTCTATCTTTTCTATCTTTCCTTTTAACATGTGTATAGGACATCTAAATATCCTTAAGTGTTGTAAACTAGGCTTTCGCCCAATCCACAACTCATTCGGTGTTTTAGGAACAGACTTAGATTGTAAATAGTTTAGAATGTACATAGCAGTTTGTAAAGCATATCCCCAAAAGGAATTATGAAGCGTTGAATAACTCAACATAGATCTAACCATGTCCAAAAGAGTCTTATTTCTCCTTTCTGCCACCCCATTTTGTTGAGGTGTACCTGGAGCAGAAAGCTGAGAAATTATCCCATTATCAATAAGATATTGCCGAAACTCACCAGATAGATATTCTTCGCCACGATCAGATCTCAAGATTTGTATGTGTTTCTCATGCTGATTTTCTACTTCAGCTTTAAATGCTTTGAACATGTTAAAAAAATCTGACTTATATTTCATGAGATACACATAGCCGAATCTCGAGTAATCATCCATGAAAGAGATGAAGTACTCATATCCACCTCTAGCTTGAATGTTCATAGGACCACACACATCAGTGTGTATTAATCCTAAACATTCAGTGGCTCTTGTGCCTTTGGTCGTGAACGACCTTTTGGTCATCTTACCTTCCAGACAAGATTCACAAGTTGGTAGATCATCAACCTTTAAGTCACTTAAAGGTCCATCACTAACCAATCTTTTAATCCTATCAAGGTTAATATGACCTAAGCGCAAATGCCATAGGTAAGTTTCATATTTTGATAATTTTATTCTTTTATGATTAGGTTACGTTGATTCCGTGTCTAACAAGAGAGAGATATTTCTATGGAAATAGAATAAGCGGTTTTCCAATGTACCTTTGCAAACAAATTTGTCATTCTTACTAATAATAAAACTTTTATTAAAAGTAACCGAATATCCAAATTTATTTAAACAAGAAACTGAAATTAAATTCCTCTTGAATTGAGGTACATAATAAACGTCTATCAAATCTAAATGCCTACTAGAATCCAAATTAATTATAATATCTCCCATTGCATAGGCAGACACCAACACTCTGTTGGTTATACGCAATTTGAATTAATTCTCATTCAGTCTTTTCCTTTCCTGAAACCCCTCCTTCCTTATTTTTTTTGAGACTTTGGGCAATTTCTTTTCCAATGTCTCTTTTCACCACAAAGGAAACACTTTCCTTTGCTCTTGGTTACTTTCTTGGTCTCCTTCTTGGTAGGTCCACGTTGCTTTTCTTCTGTTGTTTCTTAACCTTTTTATGGGTCTTAACAGTAGCAACTTTACCAACCATATGAATCTCTTGACCCTTGCCTTTCACAAGGATCTTCTCAGTGCTTAGAACATCTTGCATCAGGCCATGCAAGGTGTATTCCTTATTGTTCAAGGTGTAGTCTAACTTGAACTGATAAGAGGAATCTGATAGTGAGTTGAAAATCATGTCAATTTTTGTCTCACCATTTATCTCAGCACCATTGAGTTAAGCAATCTTGAGATGTGCTATGACTTTCATCATGTGATCTTACATAGCCTGTCAAGGTTTCATCCTAAGATTCATAAAAGCAATCATTGCCTCTCACTTAATCATCCTGGACCTCATAGCAAACATCTCCTTTAGAAACATCATTATATTAGCAGCAGTACTCATTCCTTCATGTTGGTGTTGCAACACATCAGAGATAGTGGCCATAATGTAATATTTAGCTATCTTATCTAATGTCTCCCACTGCTTATACTCGTCTCTTAGAACCTCAGTAGATTCATCAGCATGAGCAGGTGGTTTAGTGGTAGACAATACGAACTTATGTTTTTCAGATTGCAACAATAGCCCAATTTTTCTTTTCCATGTGACGTAATTATCACCAGTTAAAGTATATCTTTTAGGATGTTGATTAGGGATGGGGTCATGATTTCTTAATAAAACAAAAATTATATAAGTAAAAAATCATGATAAAGTACTTTTGATTATTTATCTTGAATTAATTGAAATAATTCAATCGTAAAATTCAACGGTGATCCAACATCCATAAATGTCACGCCTCATTTGGGAGTTCACACCATTTACTAGATGGACTAGGTCCCACCTAATTGTTAACATAACAACTAGCATTTTCAATTTTAGCCTTGTGCTTTATATTGAAAAGAACTCCTGGGAGGATATCAATAAAACCACATTGAGTGTGTTACCAAGTTATCGACCTTCAATATATTCCTTCACGAAAATCCCTCATTTGAGAGTAGATATCGCTTAAGTCAATTGTCTAGTATATCCTTGTAAGGAAGTATCTCGCTAAATTCCATTCATGGATACCCCTTGGGGGGTTATCACACAAAACATAAAAGCTAACTTATCTTGGAGGCCATAGGTGTACAAAACACCTTCTCCGACTCAATTGTTTAAGGCGTGTGATAGAATTCCATAGAATGATTTACCAAGTTATCTTTATGTCAATTAGATACCTAAACCACTCAATGCATGTTCATACCAAAAGAGATATATGAGTGGCACTCCTATTCTATATGACTTGCTATCAAACAATGACAAACATTGTAATAATTACAAAAATAAATATCTACAATTTTTGTCAATCCTAGAAAAGCAAGTAAATTACATTTGTTTGAAATACAAGAAACCCTAACTTGGCGATCAAGTCATCAATCAGCGGTCCGTCAAAACTCTTGCATGCCAAAATCCATACCCGGCTGCCCCATGCGCAGCACGCGAGCTCGGAGCCATGCGCGGGCTGCCGCTTGCGCGGCTGCAGCAGAATGCTGCCTACCATCAGCGCACATGCGCGCATCACCTGTGGTAGGCCGCGAGCTGCTGCCTTGGTTTGCAAGGGCTGCCGCGACCTTCCTCCGTTTCTTCTTTTTTTGATCCCAATTCTTTAATTCTTTGAATCTTCGAAACTTGAATATATTACAACCATTTTGTTTTTTATTTCAACGATAAAATAAAAAAACTTAACAACTATCAAGAAGGAAATTATGGCGATGATATACCACCCTTCTTTTACAACTCCAAACAAAAATTACATTGAAATTCTAGGACCAAAATTGAGCAATATCAAACCATATTATATAACATATATATCCATACATTCCGATGTAATTATGTATGCGAATACCTAGAGTGCCATCTCTTTCTAAAACATGCATATTTACAATAAAAATAAATAGAACAACATATATATACATCAATTAATCAAGGGTACAACAACCTGGCTCTGATACCAATTGTAAGGAAAAACCACGCGGCGGAAGCAAAAAATTGGGTTTGTATATTTCAAAATTTTTCCTTTTTAAAAGAAGGAACCTTAACCCTTAATTAATTAACATATAATAAAAGTATCATACCTTTTTAACTTGACGATTGATGTTGCGTTGATTTGAATCCGCTTGCTTTGAATTGAATCCTCAAGATCTTCCAATCTAATCACGAACGTGAATCACCTAGGAGTGTGGGCTCCCTTTTCTTTGAATTGTAAACCTGAGGATGGAAAAACAAACCTTTTTCTTTTGTTAGTCACAATAATCCTCCTAGAGAAAATAAAGAACGTTTGGTCACTTGTGAATTCTTAATCTTCTTAATCAAGAACTCGCGTGAACACTAATTCGGTCTTGTGCATAAAGCCTTTTGATGTAAAGGCTTCTAGTGAACTATCGAAAATAAAACGCTCATTATTCTTCTTCTCTTTGGCCAAATTCTACACCCTTTTCTTGAGAATAAAAAAAAACTTCTTCTTTGAACTCTATATGTCAAAAACGAAATTCCTTGATATATTTATAGGTGATGGACAAATCCTCACCCAAGGAGGATTGATTTCACCTAAACCTTATCAACTTAGTAGTTCAAACATATTCCAACTCATGAGTATATTTATCCAATAAAAAATTATTGAATATCAATTAAAAATTGTGACTTTATCAATGACTTCTTAATTGATTATCAATTAGAGTTTTGATAGATATCAAATACTTCCTAATTTGACTAGATAATACAAACTCCTTTTTAATTTATCTACTTATCAAATAAAGCATTTGATACTTAACATACTACTAACAATAGTATGACACTAAGAGTCCGTCTCCTAGTATACTACTATCAATAGCTATGACACTAAGAGTAACTCTCCTAGTAAACTACTTATAATAGTATGACATTAGGAATCCTTCTCCAGTTAGAAAAAGATTTTGACTTTTAATCAATCAATTAATTAATTAATTTCCATTTGATTAATTAATAAAATAAAATAATAAATTAAGCTAATATTATTAGCCTTGCCGCCCAAGTATATATATTGGGGTACTATATTGTTTTTCTATTTTATTAAATCCATTGGACTTTTAATAAAAAGATGACATGTGAACTAAACCCATTTTTCCTATAAAAGAAACAAGTCCACATGCCTTAAATTAATACATTAATATAATTTAATAACCCATTTAATTAAAATGTGCAAATTATATTCTTAATGTATTAATGGAATGCTAAATGCACTCCATTAGGGCCACCCAAGATTCCCACATCTTTGGCAACCCATTCCAGGTATTTGAAGAGTTATCGCATATCTTGATCACACATGACCTCACCTCTCCAAAAATTTGGATTTAGAAATAAAAAAAAAAAACAATTCTAGATGGACTCAGAAATTAGTCCGGTAGAATATATCAAGTGATCCATGTAAGTTTGTGTGGATTTTGGGATCTTGGCGGGCTATCTAAAATTAAGCTTCAATAGACATAACCTAATCACAATCAACAAATGATCACTTAGGTTCGATCCATTAATTTTGGCTCATTCCACTTGTTAACAGAAATTTTGCTCGGGGCAATAAATCTCAGTTAGCACCCTCAAGATCATTACCACGTAGGTGATGACCAAGGTAGAATGTATATGTATATGACAGTGCCTAATGAAATGACAAGGAGACAATGATATTGTTAGCTACTCAAAAGAAATAAAAGTCTTCCTTTATTGATAACATATGGTATACATCTCTCTCTCTCTCTTTCAAATTGCTCTCACTTTTCTCTGGGAATAGTTGGGTACTTGTTGTGTGCCTGTCGAATAGTAGTCTCCTCTTTTCAGAAGGAGGAAGTCCCTCCTTTATACAATGTCTTCATAGCTTTAATCTCATTGATTCCCCCTTGATTTTCTCCTCCCTCCTTATCGGACGGGATTTTTACCTTTAAATGTCATTGACTTTGAGTTAATTGCTCAGTTGAGGATATCTTGGTGGAAATCAATTTGTTTCCTACTTAGACTCTATTACTTGTTCTGTACGTATGTAACGTCTTTAGATGTTATCCTGTGTATCTTCGGGTCTAGCATGAGTCCATAGGGGTCGTTGAATGTATCACGGTGTGGTATATCAGTTTAGTGAGGTCGATCAGTGTTCTGGCCCCGATATTGAGAAGTTTCGTCCAGCTAGGAGCTAGGTCTGGCCTCCCTTGACCTTTCGAAGCTAGGTGCGGCCCCCAATGGACACCCCCCTGTATCAGCGAGGTATAGGTGAGCTTCTGGAAAAATTACGAGGTAACCTTGACTTCAGGGGGATTTCCTGTTTTCAGGTTCAGTGACGCGGGCTTGATCTGACCATTCCGGGCTCTATTCCGGATGTTTCTGTAGCCTGCCCTTATTCCTGCGGGGCGGTATCGTAGCTTGGCTTTGGGTAACATGGTCTCCTGGTGGAAAATCTCGGGCATAGAGCCAGGTCTGGAGGGTGGAAAATTTCCCTTTGGTCTTTAGCCAATTTTTACTATTAACAAAGTCCCTTCTGACTTGAACACCAGATGTCGAGCTTGGGGTTGGGGTCAGATTTTTTATTTTATTTGGGAAATCTTTCCTTTTTTACTATTACCAGAATATTGGGGAAATCTTCTGATTAACTGCGTAAGTGATGTGGCGTGAACTGACTAATTTATTTCCGAATTAATCCGGTTGCGTTACGGCAGTCCCTGAGATTCTTTACCGTTACCAAAATCTTGGGGAGATCTCCTCATTAACTGCACAAGTGACGTGGCGTGATCTGACTAGCTTGTTTCTGAGTTAATCCGGTTATGTTACGGCAGTCCCCGAGATTCTTTGCGATCTCAACCGAATATCTCGACAGCTCGTGCTACTACCCTCTTGCCTATATATATCTATTTATCTCAACGTCTTCCTCACATCTTTCAAACTCAAATTTTTCCCAAGATATACTTTCTCTCATAACATTTCTCTCAAGCTTATCTTTTTCTTCATTCTTCATCCTTACTGACTTCACCATGTCGAAAACCAGTCATGATTCAGTTGACTCCATAGTTGATGGTGAGGAGGTCTTTAGCCTTGCCCCGGGGAAACAGGCAAGGAGGATCTTAGACAGTGACGATTCCCCACCCAACCCGCAACGTCGGCGGTCAAACAGGAATGTGTCCATTGGGACCGGGTTTTCCAACCACCCTGACCATCCTTTGGATATTGCCGATGAAGACTCAGACAAAGAAGTGGGCTGCGATGCCGCGGGAGAACATTGAGTCCCTGCTTCTGGTCCCCTTTTGGAGTGGCTCCCTCCTTATGACTTCAGAGTTGTCCCTGATTCCATCGTCGATCCAATCGTGATTGACCGTTTGAGGTCGAAGTATGGCATCCCCGACAGCGTTTCCATCTCGGTGCCCCCCAAGGGTTACGAGTTCTTCACCCCCCTAAAGGCATGCTTCCAATTCATGTGGCGGCTCTCAAGAATGGGGTTAGGCTTCCCCTTCATCCGACTCTTCGACGGGCTCTTAACGCCATCCAGCTTACTCCCCTCCAGTTGACGCCTGGGTTCTGGAGGCATCTGATTGGGTTCCTCATGCTATGGAGGGAACAATGTCAGTTGAGCAAGGTGACGAGAGAGCCGGGGGCAGAGGAGCTGGCCTATCTTTTCCAGATTGGGAGCCTGTCTAGCGCTCCTCGAGGACAGTTTTATGCTAAGGCCAAGAATAAGCTCAACTTTGTTATTCCTGGCGCTTCGAAGAAGGACCCTAATCGGACTATTTTATACCTAATTTAGGTCCCCAATTTCCTATCGTTTGTTCTCGTTTTCGATCATATTTTGTATATAATGTGTTTGTTGAGCCATGTGTAGGTACATATTCCCTACAGTTTAGTTTTTGAGCTTAAAGAACAGTTTGGGAGGCAAAAACGTGCCGAAAAGAAAATAAATTGGAAGATTCAGAGTGCCGCGCCTCACCGTTGACATAGACCGCGACACGATCTAAGCCCAGCCATGTTCCACGGTTGATCCGTTGCCAATCCAAAACGTGACACCGAGCCCGTGGCAGAACCCCCTCTGACTTACAGCAGCTTACGGAACGAGTGCAGAAGAGAACACAATCGGCGGTCAGTTCGGCGGTCACCACAACCGCCGTTTTGACCGCCGTTTCATAGCAGTAGGTTCCAGAAGTTCGGTGCCCAATTCGGCGGTAACACCATGACCGCCGTTTCAACCACCGTTTTAGTCCAGAAGAACACTGGTAATTCGGCGGTCACCCCAACCGCCGATCCAACCGCCGATCGACCAGCGAGAGGCCAATTCTGGCAAATTTTCAGGGGCAGTTTCGTCCTTTCACCATCATTTCCAGCCCTAACCTCCCAACACTATAAATTCACCTCTTCTCCTTTTCTCTTGAGAATTCTTCTTCCCCAAAAACTTCATCTTCTTCATCCATTAAGAGAGAGAGAAGCTTTCAAGCTTCCATGGAGGTCTTCCTCCATGGAAAGCTCACCACCTCCATTTCTAACCATCACCCACCACATTTGTGAGTAGATTGCAAGAGATTAGGAGTGGTCCTTGACCAAATTTGAACCAAACATCATCAATGGAGTCTAGCACATTTTGGAGAGGCTCTCTACTTGGGTTTTTCTCCTTTTAACTCAATTTCTTGTGTTTCTTGTTTTCCATATGTGTAACCCCCCACTTGGGAATATTTGTAAACCTAATTTGTGCTCAATATAATGTGTGGTTGTTTTTATATCTAATTTGTGTTTTGATTCATTCTTGCTTTTATTGAATATATCTCTATCTTGAAATGCTTGTGTATGGAGATTGGAAATTAATATGTGTTCATGAATGAGATTAGGAGTAGATTAATGTAATTGTAGGAGTAGTTGTAATCAAATGTCCCATTTGTGTGTGTATGTTGATGGTAGGTTGAATTGCATTTGTATGGATGGGTTTGAGTTAATTAGAGTTAGGATTGTGCTTTAGGAGGGCCATCCGGGCATAGTCTTGGCTAATTAGCTAGGAAGAATGAATGAACTTTATTAATTGCCATATTTAAAGAGGTTTGGTTCATTGTTTTTGTTATACATTGGTCTTTAGTTATTCCTCACGCTAGGGGCCCTAGGTGAGTTATGATTAGAGATACAATAATTGGGAATTCGGCTATTTCTTGCGCTAGGGGCTCTAGGCAAGTTATGGTTGGAGGAACAATTACTCTTTCCACATTCATTAGACTTAACGTTACCGTTTTACATTACCATGTTAGTATTGAGGCTCAATCTAGCATTGGTTTGTAGGATTGGTTAACATATGTTGGTTGTGGTTTCGTGTTTAAGAGGCTTTCGACACACTCTTCAACCGTTAGCTCTATGAATGGGTATAAATCGGATTGAGGCAAGAACGAACCCTTAACTTAAATTGGATGAACTTAATGTCTAACAACCCACTTGTGTGCACTCATGTATGGTGAACTTGTAAACCCTTGTGTGACCATTTTCATGCATCTCTCATATCCACCCTTTTATTTTTTCTTATTTAATCACCATTCTCACCCTCCATATTTTCTTGTTTATTTTTATATTATTTTTTCTTTACATTTTTTACACACACCACTTCACACACCATTCTCACCTCTCCACATTCTATTTACATGCTTTCCCTAAACTCTAAAACTTGAAACGGTTAACAACATATCCCTGCGGAACGATACCCTTGCTTGCCCGCTGTACTATTTTTATTTCTATATATGTCTTTTGACTCGTACATTATAGCGAGGTTGATTTTATAAATTCTTGACGATGTTTTCAACGACACAAAAAACCACTAGTCAAATGGCACCGCTGTCGGGGATGTGTATTCGTTAATTGTTTCTCGTTTTAGCTTAGGTTATGTAAATGTTAGATTTAATTGCTTTGCGGATACATATGTATGCGGCTAGATTTTTCATTTTCTTATTTTCATTTTATTTATGGCATATGCATTTGATTGTTTTTGAGTTGTGCTTGTGCTAGGAAAGAACAATTTTAGGTTTTTTGGATCGCACAGCTCATAAGAACGGTAAGAGTGCTCGTATCGCACCACAACAACTCCCCGAGTGAAATAGCAATTCCACAAAGGCCACGTGGTTGCAGCCACAAGAGGTACCCTCTAAACTTTGTGCTTAATTTTGAAGTTCTTGTGGATTAGTTGTCGACTTGGGCGGAAACCGCCCATGCGCTTAATGATAGGAATGCTATGTTTATAGTGTTTGTGACTTTTATTTTTGTTTAGATCTAAAAGTGGATTTGTATTGTGCTTAGATCTTAGGATTTGATGTTTTTTGTTTTTACTATTTTGTGATGTTTTTGTTCTATCTCCCGAATCTTACGAAACGTTGTCCATATTTTATTATTTGAGGACAATGTTGAGTTTAGGTTTGGGGGTGTGGACACTTTCGTGTTTTTATTTTTGTTTTGTTTCTATGTTTAGAAAATTTTCAAATCTCTGCAAACCGGTCATTTTTGAAAATTTGTAATAGTTCCGGTTTTGTTGAGTTGTTTTTCTTTGTGTGTCGGTTGAGACATATCATGTATGCTTTTAGCTCCATGCATCACTTTAAATATGCTTGTACAGTGCCACTCTTTTGATGTTGAGGTGGATTAGACCTCTATTCTTGTTTCGCTTAGGAAAATAGTGGAGACTACCCTTGTGAGATTTTGTGCCTTATAAATTTGTAAGGGTTATGTCATTTCTACTCTTAAACACTCTTCGAACTTGTACTTAATTTTTGGTGATCTCATTGTATATCAATTTTCTTTCATTGATTGCCATAGAACATCATCATGTGGACTGCTTGTATGAGATTTGTATTCCCTTGCTAGATGGACTTTTAGAAATGATTTTGGACTTGAGTGTGAGTGTAACTACTAAAATAGCCTAAACACTTGCCCGTAGATATGTGCTTTCATCAGAAAAATTGAGGCCAAACATAAAAACCTCCACCACCTACATAACCCAAACACTTTCACATACCCTAGTTATTGATCATGTTAAGGTGTATAGCTTTAGAGAAGCTAGCTCTAAAATGTGTAAAGCGTGTACTTAGGCAAATGTATGTAAATTGTGCAAAGGCAAATGCTTAAAAAGAAAAAGTGTGAAATATAAACACTTAAGCCTTCAAATTCTTCAAATGTAAAGTTACTCTAAAAATTTGAGTACAAATGTAGCACAAAATGTGCAATGTAAAGGTTTATAGCCTAGACGCTTGAATTGTAATGTAAAGTGTAAATGAGCTCAAATTGATGTAAATGTAATGTAAACACCTTGGCATGGTTAGTAGCTTTATCTTCCCATTCCTACCATATCCTCCATACATCACCACAAATCACCTTGGCCACAATATAAATTAGGGAAGTCCATTTGATCTCTTAGGAAGTCTATCTTGGGAATGTGAGTCGATGCATGCTCTTTCCATGTTCATGGCATTTCAATTCCTTTCATGAGATCTATTTTCAGAAAATGTGCTTTATTTGAAAATACTCATATGCAATTATATTTGATTCCATATACCTAAACTCAGTCGCATATGTTTGCTAGAGAGTGCGCCTAGGATTCTGAGTGAAAAAATATGACTGAAATCCGGTAAGGATTAGAGTCGAGGCGAATTTTATCTTGAGCATTCGAGTGTAGTTGTCTTGTAAACCGAAAACATCCTGAGAATTAGCATACTTGCATTATGTGATACATGTTTATTGATTGGTATATTTGAGATTCTAGCATGCAAGTGTTGTTTTTGCTTGGTATGTTTGGATTGCAACTCAACCAATTTTCTTGCAGAGTATACGTTTGTGGGTGTCGTAACTGTAAACCCTCAGGAGACTATAACTCCTCCTATTAGGGCCGCCTATAGGTTCAAAGGCTTATGGCACATGCTAAGTGCCATCATATTTCCTACGAAAGTGGACTAGCCTAGTTTTTATTTATTTTTACTGTTATATGTTTGTTTGATTGTTATTCTTTTGTTGTTTTGCTCGAGGACGAGCAAAAGATAGGTTTGGGGGTATTTGATCGGACTAATTTATATCTATTTTAGGTCCCCAATTTCCTATCGTTTGTTCTCGTTTTCAAGCGTATTTTGTATATAATGTGTTTGTTGAGCTTAAAGAACAGTTTGGGAGGCAAAAACGTGCCGAAAAGAGAATAAATTGGGAGATTCGGAGTGCCGCGCCTCACCGTTGACATAGACCGCGACACGATCTAAGCCCATCCGTGTTCCACGGTTGATCCGTTGCCAATCCAGAATGCGACACCTAGCCCATGGCAGAACCCCCTCTGACTTCCAGCAGCTTACGGAACGAGTGCAGAAGAGAAGACATTCGGCGGTCAGTTCGGCGGTCACCACAACTGTCGTTTTGTCGGCCATTTCATAGCAGTAGGTTCCAGAAGTTCGGCGCCCAATTCGGCCGTCACACCATGACCGCCGTTTTAGTCCGAAAGAACACCAGTAATTCTGCGGTCAGTTAGGCGGTCACCCCAACCGCCGATCCAACCGCCGATCGACCAGCGAGAGGCCAATTCTAGCAAATTTTCAGGGGCAGTTTCGTCCCTTCACCATCATTTCCAGCCCTAACCTCCCAACACTATAAATTCACCTCTTCTCCTTTTCTCTTGAGAATTCTTCTTCCCCAAAAACTTCATCTTCTTCATCCATTAAGAGAGAGAGAAGCTTTCAAGCTTCCATGGAGGTCTTCCTCCATGGAAAGCTCACCACCTCCGTTTCTAACCATCACCCACCACATTTGTGAGTAGATTGCAGGAGATTAGGAGTGGTCCTTGACAAAATTCGAACCAAACATCATCAATGGAGTCTAGCACATTTTGGAGGGGCTCTCCACTTGGGTTTTTCTCCTTTTAACTCAATTTCTTGTGTTTCTTGTTTTCCATATGTGTAACCCCCACTTGAGAATATTTGTAAACCTAATTTGTGCTCAATATAATGTGTGGTTGTTTTTATATCTAATTTGTGTTTTGATTCATTCTTGCTTTTATTGAATATATCTCTATCTTGAAATGCTTGTGTATGTAGATTGGAAATTATATGTGTTTATGAATGGGATTAGGAGTAGATTAATGTAATTGTAGGAGTAGTATTAATCAAATGTCCCATTTGTGTGTGTATGTTGATGGAAGGTCGAATTGCATTTGTATGGATGAGTTTGAGTGAATTAGAGTTAGGATTGTGCTTTAGGAGGGCCATCCGGGCATAGTCTTGGCTAATTAGCTAGGAAGAATGAATGAACTTTATTAATTGCCATATTTAAAGAGGTTTGGTTCATTGTTTTTGTTATACATTGGTCTTTAGTTATTCCTCACGCTAGGGGCCCTAGGTGAGTTATGATTAGAGATACAATAATTAGGAATTCGGCTATTTCTTACGCTAGGGGCTCTAGGCAAGTTATGGTTGGAGGAACAATTACTCTTTCCACATTCATTAGACTTAACGTTTCCGTTTTACATTACCATGTTAGTATTGAGGCTCAATCTAGCATTGGTTTGTAGGATTGGTTAACATATGTTGGTTGCGGTTTCGTGTTTGAGAGGCTCTCGACACACTCTTCAACCGTTAGCTCTATGAATGGGTATAAATCGGATTGAGGCAAGAACGAACCCTTAACTTAAATTGGATGAACTTAATGTCTAACAACCCACTTGTGTGCACTCATGTATGGTGAACTTGTAAACCCTTGTGTGACCATTTTCATGCATCTCTCTTATCCACCCTTTTATTATTTCTCATTTAATCACCATTCTCACCCCTCCATATTTTCTTGTTTATATTTATATTATTTTTTCTTTACATTTTTTACACACACCATTCTCACCTCTCCACATTCTATTTACATGCTTTCCCTAAACTCTAAAACTTGAAACGGTTAACAACATATCCCTGCGGAACGATACCCTTGCTTGCATGCTGTACTAGTTTTTGTTTCTATATATGTCTTTTGACTCTTTCATTATAGCGAGGTTGATTTTATAAATTCTTGACTATGTTTTCAACGACACAAAAAACCACTCGTCAGACCCCGCCTGGAAGGAAGAATGGATCCTTGCGGGGGATGATTGGGGGAGCTCGATTTTCATTGGAGGGCATGAGTTCGAGGTTCCCACAGCTTTTAGTGACAAACCCTTGTGGGACCCGGACTCCCTGCCCTCTGAATCTGAAGCCATTTTGAAGGCTATTTTAGCCAGGAATTACTTAAACCTGAAGTTCCCCACTACTGAAGCCTTTCATCCTCGTAGGGTGAACCAATACCTGCGGATCTCAGACGTTACTCCTCGTAAGTGTAATTGAATTGCCTTGCCTTGCCTTGTTGGTCAGCTTGGTTCTGACATTTTCCTTTTTAATTTTTTTATTCACAGTTTTTGTCGTTGAAACAGCTTCCCGCAACGTCTCACGCTCTCCTCAAGCTAGAATTTCTCTTCCCTTTGCTGGGGTCGAACCAGCTCTTGCTCCATCTGCCTCCCCAGCTGGTTCCAAGATGGCCAACCTTGCGTCGCGGGCTTTGGGTAAAGCTCCCCAGGTTGTTGGTCCGACTGCTTCTGCCCCTTCTACTGTAGTCGCTAAAGTTGCTACCCCCTCGATTCGCCCGTCTGATTCCGCTGCGCTTCCAACCCCCAAGCTTCGGAGGATTCTGGAAGGGGTGTCGCAAGGATTCCTTCCATCCGTTCCCGGCCTCAGTCGAGCTCGACGGGGCAGTACGAAGTCCTGGAACAATTCATCGCATCTTGTCCGGGCGGTGGGATCTCTATGATGGCTTCTATGCCCGTGGATGTCCTGATTACCAAGGGGGTCTGCTATTTTACCTGAGGTAATTGCATTTCCTTCATACTGCTTTTGCTAATTTGTTCAGTTTCTAACTCTAGCTTTGTATTTTGTAGGCCTTCAAATTTAATGTAGCGATGGGCCAGCAAGTAGACCTCCTCCAGCTATCGGGCTACAAAAGCCGAAGCCAAAGCCGAGAGAGCCATGGGATTGCTCAAGCAGGCTCAGTCCTTAGTGGAAGAGATGTCCTCCAACCAGGGAAAGGTCGAGATCAAGATGGCTGGGCTTCGTTGTGACCATGAGAGGACGAAGCAATCTTATGATCAAGAGCGTCTTCAATCTACCCGACGGGCCAGACAGAGGGATTCTTAGAAAGCTGAGGCTAAAAAGTTGGACCTCGAGAATCAGTCTTTGATTGCTCAGGTGACCAAGCTGCAAGCTGACGGGGAGACCTCTTTTAGCGATGGATACTTCTATGCTTCCTTTCAGGCCGCTGAAGCTCTGCCTCTTCCATTTGATCTGTCATCTATTGTCGGCTGGGATAGACAGGAAATAATGATTAAGGCTGCTGAGTTATCTCGCCCTGATGGTGATGAAGCGGTTCGTTCGAACCAAGCAGGAGCCGAAAAATAGCCCGCCTAGACAGATCCTCCATTTCCACCTCCTCCCTTTACTACTTCAGGTCCAGGGGAGTCATCCAGCAAGGTTCTGTCTTCTCGATCCGAGGGTGACCAGTCAGGAACTGGGGAAGGAGTTAAGAGCCCGTCTGAGGAACCCCTTATAATGGAGATGGAGGTCGATAGGAGCCGGACAGGGGTCCATGGCTACACTTCTCGATGCGGCTATCCCGCCTGAGGTTATGGAAGTGATTAATGAAGTCCTGGAGGAAGATCCTACTGATCAACAGATGGAGCCTCTAAATGGAGGGGCGGTTGGCGAGGATAACCAAGATGGACAACTACCCGAAGGAGGGGGTCGATGGCGAGGATCAGCGTGAAGGAGGAGGACCGGCAGAAGAAAACCCAGAGAGTCCCAAAGCTTGAAGCAGTTAATTCATGGCTTGTCTTGATTGCCCAGAAAAAGGGGTGGGCACCTCGTTTTGCCCTTATTTAGCTTAGCTTTCCTTCTTTTTTTTTATAGCCCGAGCTCGGGGGTTGGGCTCCCCGTTGGATGGATGTAGCCTTACTAGGGGATAGGCTCCTCTTATAATGAGAAATCAAATCGCTTTGAGAACTCTTGTTTCATTCCTGGTCTTGAATAGGAACAAGAATTGTATCCGTAACAACAATTTGTTCATACTTCATTAAAATTTTAGTAAGGAATTCTTATTATGATGATCTTGATTCTGCACACGAAAAGCAAACATTTGTTTTTAAATTCGTCTTGGGGGTGGTAGCCCAACCAAGGCATCATGAGGGCTATTTAGCTATTTCCTGGTCTTGAGATCTGGATGGCAACTATGCTCTTACACTCAGACCCTTCTTGGGGGTGGTAGCCCGACCAAGGCATCATGAGGGCTATTTAGCTATTTCCTGGTTTCGAGATCTGAATGGCAACTATGCTCTTACACTCAGACCCTTCTTGGGGGTGGTAGCCCGACCAAGGCATCAGGAGGGCTATTTAACTATTTCCTGGTCTCGAGATCTGGATGGCAACTATGCTCTTACACTCAGATCCTTCTTGGGGGTGGTAGCCCGACCAAGGCATCAAGAGGGCTATTTAGCTATTTCCTGGTCTTGAGATCTGGATGGCAACTATGCTATTACACTCAGACCCTTCTTGGGGGTGGTAGCCCGACCAAGGCATCAAGAGGGCTATTTAGCTATTTCCTGGTCTTGAGATCTGGATGGTAACTATGCTCTTACACTCAGACTCTTCTTGGGGGTGGTAGCCCGACCAAGGCATTATGAGGGCTATTTAGCTATTTCCTGGTCTCGAAGTGTTTATGTTGAATTTCCCACTCAAGGGTGTAGACACTACTGTTGAACATAGTTGGAGATAAAGATGAAAGAGAAAAATGACTTTATTGATGATTGAGATGTAGTACATCTTTATTAGGGATTCTAATGAAACCTAAATGGGGGTAGTCTGCTTGAGAACTCCCTACTCAAGGGTAGAATTTCCTCAAATGATCTGCATTCCAAGTGTGGTCGATGGGTCGTCCTTCCATGTCTTCGAGTTTGTAGGCTCCATTTCGAGCAACTAGCTTTATCAAATATGGCCTTCCCAATTGGGACTGAAGACTCCATCCGACCTTTTCTGAGTATTCAGGGTCACTTTTCTAAGCACCAGATCCCCTTCCTTGAAGTTCCGAGCTCTAACCTTTTGGTTGAAATATCTAGCAATCTTGCTTTGGTAGATTGCCACTTTTTCTCCGCTACCCGGTCTTGTTTCTCTTCTAGGAGGTCCAGATTAGCCCGGAGCTTGACCTCGTTACCTTTCGGGCTCAAAGTGGTGTACCCTGAATGAGGTTAATTATGCTCGATGGGGAGGACCGCTTCAACTCCTAAAGCCAGAGAGTAAGGTGTCTCCCTGGTAGCTGTTCTCTTTATAGTCCGGTATGCCCAGAGGACTTCTGGCAGTTCTTCGGCCCATTTGCCTTTTTTTTTTGCTGTAGTTTCTTCTTTAGAAGTTTCTTGATAGTCTTGTTGGTGGATTCCACCAGCTCGTTAGTCTGGGGATGGGCTACTGAAGCGAGCCTGAGGTCGATCCCCAATCCTTTGTAGAAATCTTTGAATCTGGCGTTGTCAAACTGCTTCCCTAGGTCAGCTATAATGACGAGGGGGTCCCGAATCTACATACCACGTTGGTTTTGATGAACTTGGTGGTATTCTTTTCTGATATCCGAGAAAGAGGCCCTGCCTCGACCCATCTTGTGAAGTAGTCAATAGCCACGATAGCATGTTTCATTTGTCCGGGAGTGGTAGGGAGTGGTCCAATTAGGTCGATTCCCCACATGGCAAAATGGTAAGGTGAACTAAGGGACGACAATCGCTCAGTTGGCTGGTGGTTCAAGTTTGATGTTCTTTGACATAGCTTGCAAGATTGAACAAAACTCTTTGCATCTTGGTGGATAGTCGGCCAATAGTACCCCATACGAAGCACCTGATATGCTAGAGCTTCCCCACCTATGTGATTCCCACAGTCCCCAGAGTGGACCTCTCTTAGTGCCCATTTAGCATCATCAGGACTGCAAGCACCTAAGTAAGGGGAGGGATCTGCCCCTTCGTAGAGGTACCCCTCTACCAAACAATATCGGACCGAGAGTCTTTTAATTCTTCGAGCTTGGTCAGGCTCTTCGGGAAGCTCGCCCTCAAGGAGGTAGGCGACGATCTGGTCCATCCAGCAAGGCTGGCGATCCAGGGAGCAGATTTCTTTATTTGTGGCTATGCTTGGTTAGGAGATCACTTTGAGAGGAATTCCCCGTGGTAAGGATTGGCCTCCATTTGCCGCTATTTTAGCCAGAACATCTGCGCGATGGTTTTGGTGTCGAGGGACCTGATCGATCTTGAACCCCTTAAACTTATTTTTTAGCAACTGAGCTAGTTTTAGATAGGCAGCCATATTATCTCCCTTTGCCTGGTACACCCCAGTCACCTGATTGACAACAAGAAATGAGTCGCTCTTGACTTGTAGGTAATCGGCCTCTAGTTCGATGGCTACCTTCATCCCAGCTAGGAGAGCTTCATACTCTGCTTCATTATTGGTGGCTTTAAACTCGAATATGAAACAGTGATAGAAATCAGTCCCCTCTGGGTCTATTAAAATTATGCCAGCTCCTCCCCCAGCTTGCCCGGATTCTCCATCTGTAAAGACGGTCCATGGCTTGCAGCCTTCCGGCCAATTATCGATCTCAGATGTCTTTTCAGGGATCTTATTTGGTGCTGAGAGATCCTCTTAATCTGGGAGCACCGAAAATTCTGCCACGAAGTCAGCCAAAGCCTGTGCCTTAATCAGTGGTTCGGGGCTTATACTTTAAATCGAACTGAGTGAGCTCTAGGGCCTATAAGACTAGCCTTCCAGACACTTCTGGTCTTTGCAAGAATTGGCGAAGAGGTTGGTCCGTCACCACTGCTATTGTGTGAGCTTGAAAATAGGGACGGAGCTTCCTCGCTGAGATCACCAGTGTATGGACCTCGATTTTATGATTGGCTTATTTCATGACAAACCACACCACATTAGGGGATGATTGTGTAATGGGTAGCTTAGGTCCTTGTCAGGCAAGCTTCCGAGCATCTCCGTGACTTCAAGAGCAAAAGGTATACTCACTTGACTTTGTCTCTTGAAGAGTTTAGTGCACACACACACTTCATGCATGCCTTGTTCATCTTGCATTTGTGTTATTTATTGTGTATATGTGTGCATCCGTTACACAACTCACACGAGCACGTCTTTGTTTGTCTTTACGTGTGGTTGTTTCATTTTACGTTTTCCGTTTGTGTTCGGAAACATCCTCACTGGCACGATGGTGTGCTTGTGTTGTGTCCACGCTTGCACGTTTGTGTGCTTGAGTCTTAGCACGATTTGTGACCATAGAGAGGCTCCATTTGTGATCTCTTGGATTGTTATTTGGTTACATGGTTTTATACCATGATTGTGGGAATTTTATGATTGACCAATTCTGACCTTTGGTCACTCTTTTGACCATAGATCTTTCTACGTTTATCCAAATCTTGTTTTGTTAATTGGAGTAGAAATTAGACTTCCATACCTTTCTAACTGGCATATTATTCATAATATATTATGACCGTTTGGTTTGGTTTTGAAGTCTCCAAAAAGACCACTGAAACAGAGCATCTCTACTGTTATCCGGTTTTGACCTTTGGTCACTTAAATGACCATAAATCTTTCTACAGACATCAAAACCTCATTCTTTAAATTGGATTAGAAATTAGACTTCCATACCTTTCCAATGGTATATCATACGAAAGGTTTCGATGTCGTTTGGTCATATTTTGGGTCTTTTGTTTCTGGAGCTGGTGTGCTGTCCAGTGTGTTAGATGACATGCAAGGCCCCTTGTGCATGTCACCTCCAATGTCGTCTCAGACATATTTTTCTTCTCCAGAATGTTAGGCGACATGGTAGGCAACTTCATGTAGCCTCTCATAGGCAAACTTCATGTAGCCTCTCATGTCGCCTGGCACCAAAAACTGGACATTTTGGTCTTTTCAAGTCAGCCCATTTTTCCCACCTTTAAAAACCCCTCTTTCTCCTTCTTCTTCCCTAACTCTCCTAAATATACAGAAACCCTAGAGAGAGAAATAGAGAGTCTTGAGAGAGAAAGCTTCCTTGAGCTTCATTAACTCTCCATACCCAAAACCCATCTCATTCTTGCATCATTCCACATCATTTGAGCATAGGTCTTCATTGTTTCATGACTAGGTAAGCAAGAACTTCTTTGAATATCATTTATTGTTCTTCTTACTCTAGATTAGTTATTTATTGCATGACTAAATACCTAGACTCTACCTTATTGCATATTTATGAGTCTTGATAACATGATTGGGTTTGTATTTTGATAGCTAAATTGATTAGGTCATTTTTGCCTAAAAGCTAGGTCATAAATATTCATGTGTGATTTATTGATAACTAGGTTGAGAAATTGTGTTTTAATCAACTAGTTAATGTTCATGAATATTTGATTTGTTTTGTTTGTGATAGCTTGCATCATTAGGTCATATATGCCTAAATAGCTAATCCATAAATATTCATGTGTGATTTATTGATAATTAGGTTGAGAAATTGTGTTTTAATCAACTAGTTAATGTTCATGAATATTTGATTTGTTTTGTTTGTGATAACTTGCATCATTAGGTCATATATGCCTAAATAGCTAATCCATAAATGTTCATGTGTGTTGAATTGATGATTAGGTGGGCTTTGTGCATCTAGTCAAATTTATGAATGTTTATGTGAATTTATTTGACAATTAGGTTGTTAGAATTTCTTTACAACTAATTGAGACCTCATGTGTGTACATGTAGGCATTGTTTGATAACTAGGGTGTTCAATTGCATTATAACATCTAGTTAAGCATTTTGTGTTTAGTCTTGCACATTATTGCATTGAGTATATTGTCATATACACACTTAGACTTTTTATACTCTTCTTGAGTCAAAGTCTTGTGGCTTCGGGGTGAAGTTGCACAAGCATTGAAGTCTTGCAACCAAGGTGTGGTTGGCAAGCATTGGTCAAGTGCCACTATAAAAGGCCCGTGGGGTAGAGTAGGAGGTGCTCACGCTAAGAGTAGTGTATCAGGGGATATCACTAGGGATTGAACCAAGAGTGGCGAGTGGTAGTGTCCATAGCCTGAGGCTATCTAGAGTGAGAGTCCGAGTATCACTTGAGGGATGTAATTTTTTATTCATATAGTGGATTTCTGTGATCATCTGTGGCTAGAAGGATAGCCCGTGGTTTTTCCCTTGTTCAAGGGTTTCCACGTCAAAATCAAGTGTTCTTTATATTTTCGCACTTTTACTTGATTTTGTATGTTTGTTTTAATTAGGTTACATGTTTAATATTGACTAATAAAAAAAGTTGGTAATAATCGATTAACAACCCATTCACCCCCCCCCCCCCCCCCCTCTAGGTTGTAGACACACGCTTGAGTAGTATTTTCAACCAGAGCATAAGTGAGCTTTTCCAGAAGAATGTAATTCCTCTCTGACTTGGATAAAGCATGACTCACATAGTATATAGGTCTTTGAAAACCATCGCCACACTCCTTGGCTAAAGCTCCGCTTACTGCAGTTTCTGATACGGCCAGGTAGATCTGCAGCTCATCTCCGAGAACTGGCTTGACTAACAACGGTGGGCTTGTTAGGTATTCTTTCAAAGCTTGGAAAGCTTGTTCGCTCTCCTGGCTCCACTTCATATTTTTCCCTTGTTTGATGGCTTTGAAAAAAAGGAGATATTTATCGGTGGACTGAGAGATAAACCTGTTGAGCGCCGCTACACGTCCAGTCAGAATTTGTACCTGTTTGAGTGATGTTGGGGATTCCAGGTCCAAGATAGCTTTGATTTTTTCTGGGTTGGCCTCTATGCCTCTCTCATGAACCATGTAGCCTAGAAACTTCCCCGTTGTTACCCCGAAGGCACACTTGGAGGGGTTCAACCGCATCTGGTTTTCCCTCAGTATGAGAAAGGTTTTGCGAAGGTCTTCCCGATGTCCTTCTGCGATTGGTGATTTTGTGATCATGTCGTTGATAAATACCTCCATCGTCCTTCCTATCTCTGGCTTGAATAGCTTGTTAACCAGTCGCTGGTATGTAGCACCTGCATTCTTCAAACCAAACGGCATCACCTTGTAGCAGTACAAGCCCTGCCTAGTAATGAAACTGGTTTTATCCTGGTCAGCCGGGTGCATTTTAATTTGGTTGTATCCTGAGAACGCGTCCATAAAACTTAAAGGTTTATTTCCAGATGTGGAGTCAACCAGCTGATCGATCTTTGGTAAAGGAAAACTGTCTTTTGGACAAGCCCGGTTGAGGTCGGTGTAATCGACACACATACGCCACTTCCCATTCACCTTCGTAACCATGACCACAGTTGGCGATCCATTCGGGATAGCGTACTTCTCTGATAAACCCTGCCTTGATCAATTTATCTACCTCTTCCTGCACCGCAGTGTTCCTATCAGCGTTGAAGTGACGCCTCTTCTGTTTGACGGACTTGACTGTTGGATCTACCGCTAATCGATGTGCGGCCAATGATACCGGGATTCCAGGCATTTCGTCATGGCTCCAAGCGAAGATGTCGCTGAATTCCCTAAGAAGATTAATTAACCTTCTTTCACTTCTGGTTCAAGGGTGGCCCTGACCTTGACAACCTTGGAGGGATCGTCATTTCTAATGGGTATCTCTTCAAGTCTATCTACGGGTTATCCGCTGGCCCACTCCTTGCTCCGTTCCTCCTTATAAGGCATAATAAGTTCGCTTTCTGGATGCTGAGGATGCTCCGCGGGCTCCATTTCTTCCTGGATTATCCGGGATGTTTCCATGTCTTCCTGGACTAATGCCACCTGTACACATTGTTTTGCTAAAGCTGTAGGATTGGCAGACACTGCGTAGCATTTCCTGGCTGCCTGCTGGTCTCCGCGTACCTCTCCTACCTTGGTTCCAACCGGGAATTTCAGGACATTATGGTATATGGACAAGACTCCCTTCAAGGAGGACAGAAATGGTTTCCCTAGGATGGCGTTGTAGGCCGATGGGGTGTCAAACACAACAAATTCGGTCATAACATTCTATTGGAGAGAGGTGATTCCAATGATTACTGGGAGGATCATCGACCCCACCGATATGATTGAATCTCAAGTGAACCTATAAAGTGGAGTGGTACAGCTATTGTAACAATGTTGCTTCAGGTTTAATTTTTCCAAAGTATCCTTGAAGAGGATATCTACACTGCTACCTGTATCTACGAGCACGCGATGGACCAGACAGTCGGTGATCTGTATTGTGATTACCATGGGATCATCATGAGGTTGCACGATCTGTGCTGACTAGGAGGGCTTCATCGGGCTCTGGCTGACCTTGAAGATCCCCCAACTTTCTTCGATGCGGGGAATCTTCCTCGCGTGGTTTTTTTGGGAATTATTGGAAATGCCAGCCAGTGTGAGACCTCCGCTGATGGTGTGTATCACCTGGATCTATTGCATTAAGTCAGTCTGTTCCCCCTTCCTCTTCTCTACGTCCTCACAGATCTCGGCTTGTACCTCCCTTCTAGTCCAAATGTTATCTCTGATCTGTTGTAAGAATTCAATCAAGTCCCCACCCTTATCAGGGCTTCAATCTGGTTGCGCAAAGTATAGCACTCTGAAGTGTTATGGCCCACGTCTTCGCAGAAGTCGCAGTACTTGTACCGGTTCCTCCTGTCAGCTGGGGCTTTCATGGGAGCGGGCTTTTGGAGCAGCCCTTTATCTCGTATAGCAAGGTAGACCGTTTCCCTAGAAGCATTCAAAGGAGTGTAGTAGTCATACCCTTTTCTCCCCTTGCATTACGGGGGACACAGTCTTGGGAGGTGGCGAAGCCCGGGGAGGGGTTCGTCTTGCTGGATATTTTTCTTGCCTATGCTGAGGAGCAGGAATGCGATAGGTTGACCTATTGGGAGGATTATTCTGAGTTTTCTGAACTGGCTCAAATTTGGGGGCTTCTTTTTTCAGACGCTTCGCAGTTCTTATGTCGTCGTACTCCATCTTGACTTTGAGTTGCTTGTCGATCTCGACCTGCTCAAGAGCCCGATCGTAGGCCTCCTGGTAAGTCTCGGGAGGTCTCTTGGCGAAGGAACGGAAAAGCTTTCCCGCCCATAGGTTCAGCCTGAAGTTGGCGAGAGTTTCTTTCTCGGTGAAAACTCCTATTTGTATGACCTCCTTGTGAAAACGTTCCACGTACGACCGAAGTGTCTCACTCCGTTCCTGAATCACATATTGGAGGTGTATGGGATCTTTCGATAGAGGTTTGACCCCTTGGAATTGCGAGCAAAAATCTGTTGATAACTTCGTGAAAGAATCTATGCTGCCAGCAGGCAGCTTCCTGAACCAAGTTTTCGCTTAGTCGGTTAGGGTCGTTGGAAACATCCTACACATAGCAGCTCTGGTAGTGTTCAGGACCTCCATCTGTTGAACGAAGCTCTCCTGGTGGCTTAGAGGATCCTCCGTTCCAGAGAACTTATCTGCTGGCGTTTTGAATTTTTGTGGGAGCTTCGCTTCCCGGATCCTCCTAGTGAAGGGAGCATTCATCTCGCTCAGGGGATCCTTTTTATCCTCCTTATTCTTTCCTTTTCTTATCTGCTAGACCTCCTTCTGTAGCTTTACCAGCTGATCCCTCAGTCGCTTGTTCCCAGGCTTCTTTGAATTGACCTCGAATTCTTCACTATCGAGTCTCTCTAATGAACTGGAAACCTCTATCCGGTCCCCCTCATGGACATGATCTATTTGGGAAGTTTGTCTACTCTCCTCCTCTTGGACCCGGGCGTTCCTCCTTGATGCAGTTGGATGGGATAGCTCTCGTTTCTTCCGGGTAAAAGCATCTGCGGCAGATTTAACTCACCTAGGTTGATATTGTGAAGGCCCTTTCGGAACTGGGGGCATGGGTCCCAGCCTATCCCGGATCGAAAGTTCAGGCCCCGACCTGTCTCGAGCTGTCTCTAGAAGAGGAGGTCTCAGGCGATCGAAGGCAGGCTGCCTAGCTCCGAACCTGCTCGGCTCTCCCTGATCATTCAAGTTGGTTGGCTGGACCATGATGCCTTCAGCGAGCAGACGGATGAGGGCGGTTTCCACGAAGGCTGCCTCTTGTTGGTCGAGCGCGGCCTGGCTCACAATAGGGTGGCTAGAAGCTCGCGCATTAGTTGCTTGGACCGGAGCTTGACTGCCATATCCTGACTTTCTCCCCTTTCTTGGGGCTTTTCGCGTAGGCCTCGCCGGCGGTTGCTCCGAAACTCCATGTTGGCCTTGGGAAGAGTGGAGCCTCATAGTTCCTGTAAAACAACGAAAATGTAAATGCAAATAGTTGATCTGATTTACTGGGTGTAGGCTTTGTTTCCCACAGACGGTGCCAGAAAGTGTTAACAGAAATTTTGCTCGGGGCAATAAATCTCAGTTAGCACCCTCAAGATCATTACCACGTAGGTGATGACCAAGGTAGAATGTATATGTATATGACAGTGCCTAATGAAATGACAAGGAGGCAATGATATTGTTAGCTACTTGAAAGAAATAAAAGTCTTCCTTTATTGATAACATATGGTATACTTCTCTCTCTCTCTCTCTTTCAAATTGCTCTCACTTTTCTCTGGGGGATAGTTGGGTACTTTTTGTGTGCCTGTCGAATAGTAGTCTCCTCTTTTCAGAAGGAGGAAGTCCCTCCTTTATACAATGTCTTCATTGCTTTAATCTCATTGTTTCCCCCTTGATTTTCTCCTCCCTCCTTATTGTAGGGAAAAATTGCTTAAAACCGCAGCGGAAGGCGAAAAATAATTTTCGTATTGTTTAAAATTTTTCTAAAGATTTGAACCTTAACCCTTTAATTAATTAAACTCAAATATATGGTTAGAGTTAAATACCTCTTGTCGCGTGATCCGATTGACTTACGTCGATTGTAATCCGCAAGATCTTCAATCCTAGCACGTACGTGAATCACCTAGGAGCGTGGTCTCCCTTTTTCTTTGAATTGCTTACCTTAGAATGGATGTATGGAATTTCCGATCTTGATCTTCAATAGTAAAACACCAAGAGCCTAAAAAAATAGTTCCGGTCACTTTTGAATTCACAATCAATATGATTGAAACTCGCGTAACCCTAAATCGAAAGTGTGCACAAAACCTTTTGATGTTAAAGGCTTGTAAGTGCACTATCGAATGAGAACTTATTTTCTTTTTCTCTCTTGGCCGAAAATCTATGTGTATAGAGTAGGATTTTTTATTTTCAAAACAAACAAAAATCTCTCTCTATTTTGCTTCTTGGTGGCCGAAAATTCATAACCTTATATTTATAGGTTGGCCGAATTTTCTCCTTCACCAAGAAGGGTTGGCCGAATTCATTGAATAGGAAATCTAGGGTTGGTTAATTTTCTTACTTGAAAAGGAATTATCCCTTTCCCTAATTCCTATCAATTCAAGAATCCTAACCCTTGTAGGACTAGTGGTGGCCGAATTCTTTGTATAATAAGGAGTGTATGTGGACTTAATCCATACAACATTAGGACTCCTATCACTTAAAAGAATTCCAACCCTAATCCAACACATAGTATTTAATTTACTGATCAGGAAAAGATTTTGATTTAAACTATTAATTAATTAAATAATTAATTAATTCCCATTTAATCAAAACAATAAAATAAAATAATATCTTGGGCTATTTTATTTAGCCTTGCCGCCCACACCATATATATATGGGCCCAATATTATTTTTCTTATTTTATTTACATTAGACTTTAAATAAAAGCCCACATGTGAACCAGACTTATTCTTACTAAAAGAAACAAGCCTACATGTCTCCTTTTAATATATTAATATAATAGTGCAGCCCATTAAATAAATAATAGACATATTATATTCTTAATATATTAAATGCAATTCTAGATGGACCCATAAATTGGTCCGGTAGAATATATCAAGTGATCCATGCAAGTACGTGTGGATTGTGGATCTTGGCGGGCTATCTAAATTTAAGCTTCAATAGACATAACCTAATCACAATCAACAAATGATTCACTTAGGTCCAATCTATTAATTTTAACTCATTCCACTAAAGAGCTAAAATTGAACTCTTAAATAAAGATAGAATAAGGATATGTTTCTCATTCATACCCTAGACAATCTTATAGGAGACTGTGTACCCTCGTGAATAATATCAGCAATAGCCAAGAGCTCATAGACCGCCTATAGCTCTCCAAGTTACCATATTTCCTCATATGACCACATTTTGAACTTGGATATTTTGACTTGTCCAGAAGCCATGTCTTCAATAATCATTATTGAAAACTCAACGTTGAGATTTAATATCCAATACCTCAAAACATCCATATGATGATACTATACTCTCATTTAATAAATGGAGCCACGATGTCCATATCTATAAATGAAGTCCTCTATCGATTAACAAATGAATACCACCAAACTATCGAGGATAGACTATGCTATATAATCGTCCTCATTGATAGCTCAAATGATAACACTTGCAACCATAAGTCCATCATTTATCTCAGGATTTAGATAGACTCTCCGATTGTCCTGATAATGAAAAGACTTATATCTAGTGACGGTTCTGGATAAAGTATTTCATTGTGATCCAGTTCAATGCACCCAGTGCACTAGATTCTTTTACTCGAAAACCTTTCGATGATTTTAGACTCATCATAACTCATTTGATCCCACTCAAATGCTAGTAAAAGAATTCTACAATTTTATCAAGATAGAGGTGCCCAACCTTTAACTTAAGTTGTGAACGTTATTCAAGACTAACTAAAGAATTGTGTCTACCCCATACATATCCGGATGTACAAATAATTCTTCATATCTCATAGTCTTTTGACCTTATGATTATTTACCTTGACAATTATAATTATAATTGCTATAAGATTTTGCAGAATCAGAAATCACTTTATTTATATGAAAAGATTGTCAATTACAATATTACACTCTTGCTATTGAGCATAATCCTAACAATCTCCCACTTGCGCTATAGCAAATGTGCTATATCTCTCATTCCCATGTTCTCTAGGTGCCCATCAAAACTCTTCTGAGGTAGAGCCTTTGTGAAGGGATCTGCTAGATTTACTGACGACGCGATTTTGGTAATCGTCACGTCTCCCCTATGAACAATCTCCCTTAAAAGATGATACTTTCTTTCAATGTGTTTTCCTCTCTTATGACTTCTTGGTTCTTTCGAATTAGCCACTGCTCCACTGTTGTCACAGTAGATAGTGATCTGCTTATTCGCACTACGAACTACTTCTAAGTCAATCAAGAATTGGCGAAGCCAAACAGCCTCCTTGGCAGCTTCGCATGCAGCTACATACTCTGCTTCCATGGTGGAGTCAGCAATACAAGATTGCTTGATACTCCTCCAAATGACTGCTCCTCCTCCAAGAGTAAACACTGATCCTGATGTGGATTTTCTAGAGTCAGAATCCGATTGGAAATCAGAATCTGTATACCCAACGGGGATTAAATCCCCTCCAGAGTATACAAGCATATTATCTTTCGTTCTCTTAAGATACTTGAAAATATGCTTGACTGCCGTCCAGTGACCAGGACCAGGTTTCGATTGAAACCTGCTAACTATGCCAACAGCAAAACAAATATCTGGTCTAGTACAGAGCATTGCATACATGAGACTTCCAACTGCCGAGGCTTATGGAATTCTACTCATGAATTGATCTTCATGCTCATTCTTAGGAACTTGTTCCTTAGAAAGTTTCATTCCATGCCTAAAAGGTAACATACCTTTCTTGGAATCTTGCATGGAAAACCTAGATAAGATTTGTCTATGTATGAAGCTTGGGATAATGCAATCGTTTTATTCTTTCTATCCCTTATTACTTGGATACCTATAATAAAACATGCTTCTCCTAAGTCCTTCATATCAAATTGTTTTGCTAACCATTCTTTTACTGATATCAATACTCCCACATCGTTTCCAATGAGTAATATATCATCTACGTAAAGAATAAGGAAAACCAACTTGTCACCTTTGATCCTTTTGTATACACAAGGTTCTTCAGGGTTCTGTAAAAATCCAAAACCTTTTACAGCTTGGTCGAACCTTATGTTCCAGAATCTGGATGCTTGCTTTAAATCCATAAATTGATTTTTGCAACTTGCATACCTTTTCCATTTGGCCCTTTTCAATGAATCCTTCTGGTTGCATCATATAGATGCTTTCGTCAAGACTTCCATTAAGGAAAGCTGTCTTGACGTCCATTTGCCAAATCTCTAAATCTAAAGATGCTGCAATGGATAAGAGTATCCTAATGGATTTAAGCATGGCCACAGGAGAGAAGGTTTCCTCGTAATCGATACCTTCTTTCTGTGTGTAACCTTTAGCTACTAATCTAGCTTTAAAAGTTTCCACCTTTCCATCCATACCTCTTTTCCTCTTGTATACCCACTTGCACCCAATGGGTTTTATCCCTTTAGGCAAGTCTACAAGGGACCAGAATTTGTTAATGAACATGGATTCAATCTTAGATTGCATTGCCTTTTGCCAATGGTGACAATCAACATCCTCCATTGCTTCCTTGTACGTGTAGGGATCATCGTCATCAGGGAGATTCTCAACAGATTCTCCTAGACCGATGTATCTTTCAGGTTGGGTTCTAACCCTCCCACTACGACGAGGAATGGTAGGTTGTTGATTTTGTGTTGGAGTGGAAATTACAATTGGGTTAGGTTGTGAAACCTCTTGTGGAATTGTATCTCCTGACATATCATTTAGGACAATTCTACTTTTGGGAACAAAATCATTCATATAGTCCTTTTCCAGAAATGTAGCATTTGTTGAAACAAACACTTTTAGATCTGAAGGACTATAGAAATAATATCCTTTAGTTCCTTTTGGATACCCCACAAATATGCATGTTTCCGAATAGGACTCCATCTTTTCTGTCTTTCCTTTTAACACATGTGCAGGACAACCAAATATCCTTATGTGTTGTAAACTAGGCTTTCGCCCAGTCCACAACTCATATGGTGTTCCAGGAACCGACTTCGATGGTACCACGTTTAGAATATATATTGCAGTTTGTAGAGCATATCCCCAAAAAGAAATAGGAAGTTTTGAATAACTCAACATAGACCTAACCATGTTCAAAAGAGTTCTATTTCTCCTTTCTACTACCCCATTTTGTTGAGGTGTACCTGGTGCAGAAAACTGAGAAACTATCCCATTATCAATAAGATATTGCTGAAACTCACCAGATAGATATTCTCCACCACGATCAGATCTCAAGATTTTTATGCGTTTCTCAAGCTGATTTTCTACTTCAGCTTTGAACATGTCCAAAGCATCCGACTTATGTCTCATGAGATACACATAACCAAATCTTGAGTAATCATCTGTGAAGGTGATGAAGTACTTATATCCACCTTTAGCTTGAATGCTCATAGGACCACATACATCAGTGTGTATTAGTCCTAAACATTCAGTGGCTCTTGCACCTTTGGTATTGAATGGCCTTTTGGTCATTTTACCTTCCAAACAAGATTCACAAGTTGGTAGATCATCAACATTTAAGTCACTTAAAGGTCCGTCACATACCAATCTTTTAATCCTATTAAGGTTAATGTGACCTAGGCGTAAATGCCAAAGGTAGGTTTCATCTTTTGATAATTTTACTCTTTTATGATAAGGTTCCGTTATTTCTGTGTCTAACGAGTGAGAGATATTTCTATTCAAAAAGAATAGACCGTTTTCCAATGTACCTTTGCAAACAATTTTTTCATTCTTACTAATAATAAAAGCTTTATTAAAAGTAACCGAATATCCAAATTTATTTAAACAAGAAACTGAAATTAAATTCCTCTTGAATTGAGGTACATAATAAACGTCTATTAAATCTAAATGCCTACTAGAATCTATAATAACTCTAATATCTCCCACTGCACTTGCAGACACTAACGATCCGTTGCCCAAGCGCAAATTGATTTCGTTCTTATTCAGCCTTCTCCTTTCTTGGAACCCCTGTAAGGAATAACAAACATGATTAGTGGCTCCAGAATCTATGATCCAAGAATCTGTAGAATCTGCTAGAAAACATGTTTCAAGATAATTAATACTACCTGTTAATAGCCAAAATTGGCTAAGGAGCAAAGGGAAATTTTCCACCTCCCAGACCTGGTTCCATACCCGAGAGTTTCACCAGGAGACCTCTCAATCCAGAGCCGAGCTACTATACCATCCCAGAAACAAGGGTAGGCTCCGGAAACATCCGGGATAGAGTCCGAACCCGAGAGCTTCCACAAGGAGACCTCTCTGTCCAGAGCCGAACTGCGATACCACCCCAGGAACAAGGACGGGCTCTGGAAACATCTGGGATAAAGCCCGGAACGATCAGATCTAGCCCGCATCACCAAAACTAGAAGCTCCCCGAAGTCGAGATCATCTCGCAAGTGCTCTAGAGACTCGTCTACACCTCGATTGTCACAGAAGAATGTCCCTAAAAGGCCGCGAGATCAGTCGAAGCCACACATAGCTTCAAAAGGTCAGTCGAGGCCACACCTAGCTTCGAAAAGGTCAAGGGAAGCCCGATTTGGCTCAAAGCTGGATGAAACTTCTCAGATATCAAGGTCGAAATACTAATCAACCTCCATGGTTGACACACCACACCATATTGTCATATCCAATGACCTCCATAAAGGATCATACAGAAAGGATACGAGGAATGCATTGAATCATATCTAGAAACGTTATATGCATGCAGAATGAGTAATAAAATCCAAAAAAAGGAAACAAACTGATCTCCACCATGATACTCTCAATTCGGGCATCAATCCAAAAGTCAATGACATTAACACAAGAAATCCCGCCCGATAAGGAGGAGACTGAGAAAATCAAGGGAGAATCAGTCTGTTGACCTATAAACTATGTATAAATAGAAAAGAAAAGAAATGAAAGAGGAGACTACTATTCGACAGGCATACGACTAACAATCGACTATTCCCCAGAGAGAGTTGAGAGAAAAGAGAGAAGAATCTTTGTATTTGTATACCATGCATGTCCAATAAAAACATTCTTGCTTACTTGTCACTTTATAAATCACTGTTACATATATAATGAATTTTGGGCACCATCTACGTGGTAGTGGTCTCGAGGGCGTTAACTGAGATTTCTCATCCCGAGCAAAATTTCCGTTAACACTTTCTAGCGCCGTCTGTGGGAAAAAACATTCCTTCACCCAATTAACCAATCGTTTGCATCTATATTTTCATTGTTTTACAGGAACTATGAGGCTCCGCTCCTCCCAAGGCCAACACAGAGTCCCGGAGCAATCTCTGGCGAGGCCAACCCGAAAAGTCCCAGGAAGGGGGAGAAAGTCTGGATATAGTAGTCAAGCTCCGATCCAGACAACCAATACGCGGGCTATTGGCCACCCCATAGTGAGCCAAGCAGCACTCGACCAACAAGCGGCGGCCTTCGTAGAATCCATCCGCGTCCGCCTCCTCGCTGAAGGCATCACAATCCAACCAACCTGCTAGACCACATGCTTTCGATCGCCTAGGACTTCCTCCTCCAGAGCTGGCTCGAGATAGATCAGGGCCCCAACGTTCGATCCGGGATAGGCTGGGACCCATGCCCCCGGCTTCGAAAAGACTTTCACAATATCAACCCCGGCTAGTTAAGTCTTCCGCGGATGCTTTTTCCCAGAAGCCCCGATGGCTATCTCATCCAACTACATCTAGGAGAACTACCCGGGCCCTAGAAGAGGAAAGTAGACAAACTCCCAGAGTAAATCATGTCCAGGAGGAGGACAGGATAGAAATTGCCAGTTCATCAGAAAGATTCGACAGCGAGGAATCTGAGGTTAACTCGAAGAGACCTGGAACAAGCGACTGAGGGATCAGCTGGCAAAGCTACAAAAAGAGGTCCGGCAAATAAGGAAGGGAAAGAGTAAGGAGGACAAAAAGAATCCCTTGAGCGAGATGAACGCTCCCTTCACTAGGAGGATCCGGGAAGCAGAGCTCCCCCCAAAATTCAAAATGCCAGCAGATAAGTTCTCTGGAACGGAAGATCCTCTAAGCCATCTAGAGAGCTTCGTTCAACAGATGGAAGTCCAGAACACTACCAGAGCAGCTATGTGCAGAATGTTTCCAACGACCTTGACCGACTATGTGAAAACCTGGTTCAGGAAACTGCCCGTTGGTAGCGTGGATTCTTTCACAAAACTGTCAATCGATTTTTGCTCACAATTCCAAGGAGTTAAACCTCGCCCGAAAGATCCCATACACCTTCAATATGTGATTCAGGAGCGGAGTGAAACTCTTCAATCGTACATAGAGCGGTTTCACAAGGAGGTCATACAAATGGGAGTTTTCACTGAAAAAGAAACCCTCGCCAACTTCAGACGAAACCTCTTGGCAGGAAAGCTTTTCCGTTCTTTGGCCAAGAGACCCCCCGAGACTTACCAGGAGGCCTATCACCAGGCTCTTGAGCAGGGCCAGATCGACGAACAACTCAAGGTCAAGATAGAGCATGACGACATAAGAACGGCAAAGCGTCTGAAGAAAGAAGCCCCCAATTTTGAGCCAGTGCAGAAAGCTCAGAATAAACCTCCCAACAGGTCGATCTATCGCCTCCTTGCTCCTGCGCATAGGCAAGAAAAATATACAGCAAAACGAACCCCCTCCCCGGGCTTCACCGCCTCCCAGGACCGTGGCTCCAGTGATGCAAGGGGAAAAAGGGTATGACTACTACACCCCTTTGAATGCTTCCAGGGAAACAGTCTATCTTGCCATACGAGATAAAGGGTTACTCCAGAAGCCCGCTCCCATGAAGGCCTCAGCTGACAGGAGAAACGGGTACAAGTACTGCGACTTCCATGAAGACGTGGGCCACAACACTTCGGAGTGCTATAACTTGCGCAACCAGATTGAGGCCCTGATAAGGGGAGGATGCCTGATCGAGTTCTTCCAACAGGTCAGAGATAATATCAGGACTGGAAGGGAGGTACAAGATGAAATCCATGAGGACGCGGAAAAGAGGAAAGGGGAGCAGGCTGACTTAATGCAACAGATCCAGGTGATACACACTATCAGCGGAGGTCCTACATTGGCCGGCGTTTCCAATAACTCCTGGAAAAACCACGCAAGAAAGGTTCCCCGCCTTGGAGAGAGCCGAGGGATCTTCGAAGTCAGCCAGAGCCCGATAGAGCCCTCCCGGTCAGCTCAGATCGTATTCACCGAAGCAGATGTCTTCAACACTGTGCAATCTCATGATGATCCTATGGTCATCACGATACAGATCGCCAACTGTCTGGTCCATCGCGTGCTCGTGGATATTGGTAGCAGTGTAGATATCCTCTTCAAGGATACCCTGGAAAAAATTGAACCTGAAGCAACGTTGTTACAACAGCTGTACCACTCCGCTTTACGGTTTCACTGGGGACTCGATCATACCAGTGGGGTCAATGATCCTCCTAGTAATCATCGGGGTCACCCCTCTTAAGCAGAATGTAATGACCGACTTTGTTGTGGTGGACACCCCATCGGCCTACAACGCCATCCTAGGGAGACCTTTCTTGTCCTCCTTGAAGGGAGTCTTGTCCATATACCACAACGTCTTGAAATTCCCGGTTGGAACCAAAGTAGGAGAGGTACGAGGAGACCAGCAGGCAGCCAGAAAATGCTACGCAGTATCTGCCAATCCTACAGCCCTAGCAAAGTAGTGTGTACAGGTGACATTGATCCAGGAAGACATGGATACATCCTGGATAATCTAGGAGGAGAAGGAGCCCGCGGAACATCCTGGGCATCCGGAGGATGAACCTATCATGCCCTACGAGGAAGAACGAAGTAAGGAATGGGCCAGCGGGCAGCCCGTGGACAAACTAGAAGAAATATCCGTCAAGAATGACGACTCCCCCAAGGTCGTCAAGGACGGAGTCACCCTTGACCCAGAAGTAAAAAGAGGACTGATTGATCTTCTCAGGGAATTCAGCGACATCTTCACCGTGAACCATGATGAAATGCCTGGAATTCCGGCATCGTTGGCCACCCACAGGCCTAGCAGTAGATCCAACGGTCAAGCCCGTCAAGCAGAAGATGTGTCATTTCAACGCTAATAGGAACGCGGCGGTGCAGGAAGATGTTGATAAATTGATCAAAGCAGGGTTCGTCAGAGAGGTACGTTACCCCGAATGGATCGCCAACGTGGTCATGGTCACGAAGGCAAGTGGGAAATAGAGTATGTGTGTCGACTACACCGACCTCAACCGGGCTTGTCCGAAAGACAATTTTCCTTTGCCAAAGATCGACCAGCTTGTTGACTCCACATCCAGAAATAAACTTTTGAGTTTTATGGACGCATTCTCAGGATACAACCAAATTAAAATGCACCTGGCTGACCAAGATAAAACCAGTTTCATTACTGGGCAGGGCTTGTATTGCTACAAGGTGATGACGTTTGGTTTGAAGAATGCAGGGGCCATATACCAGCGGCTGGTTAACAAACTGTTCAAGCCCAAGATAGGAAGGACGATGGAAGTATATGTCGACGACATGATCATGAAATCCCCAACCACAAAGGGACATCGGGAGGACCTTCGACAAAACCTTCCTTATACTGAGGGAAAACCAGATGCGTTTGAACCCCTCCAAATGTGCCTTTGGGGTAACGGTTTGGGAAGTTTTTGGGCTTCATGGTTCATGAGAGAGGTATAGAAGCCAACCCAGAAAAAATCAAAGCTATCTTGGACCTGGAATCCCCGACCTCGCTCAAGCAAGTACAGATTCTGACTGGACGGGTGGCGGCACTCAACAGGTTTATATCTCGCTCCACCGATAAATGTCTCCCTTTCTTCAAGGCCATCAAACAAGGAAAGAACATGAAATGGAGCCAGGAAAGCGAGCGGGCGTTTCAAGCTTTGAAAGAGTACCTAACAAGCCCCCCTTTGTTAGTCAAGCCGGTTCTCGGAGACGAGTTGCAGATCTACCTGGCCGTATCAGAAACTGCAGTAAGCGGGGCTTTGGCCAAGGATTGTAGCGACGGTTTTCAAAGACCTATATACTATGTGAAGTCATGCCTTGACATAATCAGAAAGGAACTACATTCTCCTAGAGAAGCTCGCTTATGCCCTGGTGATCTCAGCGAGGAAACTCCGTTCCTATTTTCAAGCCCACACAATAGCAGTGGTGACAGACCAACCCCTCCGTCAATTCTTGCAAAGACCAGACGTGTCAGGAAGGCTAGTTTTATGGGCACTAGAGCTCACTCAGTTCGATTTAAAGTATAAGCCCCGGACTATGATTAAGGCACAGGCTTTGGCCAACTTCGTGGTAGAATTCTCAGCGATCCCAGATCCAGATGATCCCTCAGCATCAAACGAGGTCCCTGAGAAGATATCCGAGGTCAAAAATTGGCCGGAAGGCTGCAAGCCATGGATCCTCTTTTCAGACGGAGCATCCGGACGAGCTGGGGGAGGAGCTGGCATAGTTTTGATAGATCCGGAAGGGACTGAATTCTGTCACTAGTTTCAGATTCGAGTTTAAAGCTACAAACAACGAAGCGGAATATGAAGCCCTCCTAGCCGGGATGAAGGTAGCCATCGAACTAAAGGCCGAGTACCTGTAGATCAAGAGTGATTCGTTGCTTGTTGTAAACCAGGTGACTGAGGTCTACCAGGCAAAGGGAGATAATATGGTCGCCTACCTAAATCTAGTTCGGCTGCTGAAAAGTAAATTTAAGGGACTCAAGATCGATCAGGTGCCCCGACACCAAAACCATCGCACAGATGTTCTGGCTAAAATAGCGGCGAACGGAGGCCAATCCCTACCAAGAGGAATTCCCCTCAAAGTGATCACCCAGCCAAGCATAGCCACAAATGGAGAAATTTGTTCCCTGGATCGCCTACCTTGCTGGATGGACCCAATTGTCGCCTACCTCCTTAAAAGAGAGCTTCCTGAAGAGCCCGGACAAGCTCGAAGAGTTAAGAGACTCTCAGTTCGATACTATATGGTGGACGGATACCTCTACAGGAGGGGCATATCCCTCCCCTTACTTAGGTGCTTGCATCCCGATGATGCTAAGTGGGCATTGAGAGAGGTCCACTCTAGGGACTGTGGGAACCACATAGGTGGGGAAGCTCTAGCCTATCAGGTGCTTCGTATGGGGTACTACTGGCCGACCATCCATCAAGATGCAAAGAGTTTTGTGCAATCCTGCGAACCTTGCCGAAGAACCTCAAACTTGAGCCACGAGCCACCAGCCACCCGAGCGACTGTCGTCCCTCAGTTCACCTTATCGGGTCACTTTCCTACCGCTCCTGGACAGATGAAACATGCTATCGTGGCTATCGACTACTTCATAAGATGGGTCGAGGCCGGACCTCTTTCTCGAATATCAGAAAAGAATACAACCAAGTTCATCAAGACTAACGTGGTATGCAGGTTCGGGACCCCTCTCATCATTATAGCCGACCTAGGAAAGCAATTCGACAACGCCCGATTCAAAGACTTCTGCAAAGGATTGGGGATTGACCTCAGGCTCGCTTCAGTGGTTCATCCCCAGAAAAATGGGCTGGTAGAATCCACGAACAAGACAATCAAGAAACTCCTGAAAAAGAAACTTCAGCAGAAGAAAGGTAAATGGGCCGAAGAGCTACCAGAAGTCCTTTGGGCATACCGGACTACAAAAAGAATAGCTACCGAAGAGACACCTTACTCCCTGGCTTTCGGAGTTGAAGCAGTCCTCCCCATCGAGCATAAATTAACCTCGTTCAGGGTACAACACTTTGAGCCCGAAAGTAACGAAGTCAAGCTCCGGGCTAGTCTAGACCTCTTAGAAGAAAAGCAAGACCGGGTAGCAGAGAAAGTGGCGATCTACCAGAGCAAGATCGCTAGGTACTTCAACCAAAAGGTTAGAACCCGGAAATTCAAGGAAGGGGATCTGGTACTTAGGAAAGTGACCCTGAACACTCGAAAAGGTCGGATGGAGTCTTAAGTCCAAATTGGGAAGGGCCATATTTGATAAAGCTAGTTGTTCGCGATGGAGCTTATAAACTCGAAGACATGGACGGACGATCCATCAACCACACTTGGAATGCGGATCATTTGAGGAAATTCTACCCTTGAAAGGAGTCCTCAAGCAGACTACCCCTACTTAGTTTTCATTACAGGTCCTAATAAAGATGTATTACATCTCAATCATCAATAAAGTCATTTTCCTTTTCTCTTCCATCTTTGTCTCCAACTATGTTCAACGTTAGGGACTATACCCTTGTATGGGAATTCGACATAAACCTCTCGAGACCACGAAATAGCTTGATGGCCCTCCTGATGCCTTGGTCGGGCTACCACCCCCAAGAAGGATCTGAGTGTAAGAGCATAGTTGCCCTCCAGATCTCGAGACCAGGAAATAGCTCGATAGCCCTCCTGATGCCTTGGTCGGGCTACCACCCTCAAGAAGGATCTGAGTGTAAGAGCATAGTTGCCCTCCAGATCTCGAGACCAGGAAATAGCTCGATAGCCCTCCTGATGCCTTGGTCGGGCTACCACCCCCAAGAAGGATCTGAGTGTAAGAGCATAGTTGCCCTCCAGATCTCGAGACCAGGAAATAGCTTGATAGCCCTCCTGATGCCTTGGTCGGGCTACCACCCCTAAGAAGGATCTGAGTGTAAGAGCATAGTTGCCCTCCAGATCTCGAGACCAGGAAATAGCTCGATAGCCCTCCTGATGCCTTTGTCGGGCTACCACCCCCAAGAAGGATCTGAGTGTAAGAGCATAGTTGCCCTCCAGATCTCCAAGACTAGGAAATAGCTAAATAATCTTCCTAATGTCTTGGATGGGTTATCACCCCATATAAAAATATATATATATATATATATATGTAAATAGATACATATATATATATATATAATGTTTGCTTTCGTGTGTAGGATCAAAATCACCATAATTCCCTACACGAATCTTACTTGCTGCTACAGATGCTACTCTGGATACCATTCAAGACCAGAAACAGAATAAAGTTCTCAATAAGGCGCTTCGATTTATCATTAAGGGCAAGGGGAGCCTATCCCCCGATAAGGCTACATCCAAATGAGGAGCCCAACCCCCGAACTCGGGCTACAAAAAGAAGAAGAAAAATGAAAAATTGATAATGGCAAAACAGGGTGCCCACCCCCTTTTCCGGGCAATCAAAAACAAGACATCCGCTTCAAGCTTTGGGACTCTCATGGCTCCCCTCCGCTGGCCCTCCTCCTGCCTGCTGATCCTTGGCATCAACCCCCTCTACAGGTAGCTGTCCATCTAGGTTATCCTCGCCGACCGCTCTTCCATCTAGAAGCTCCACCGGATGATCAGCTGGATCTTCCTCCAATACTTCATTAATTACATCCATAACCTCAGGAGGGACAGCCGCGTCAAGAAGGGCAGCCAAGGACCCCATCTGGCTCCTGTCCACCTCCATCTCTGTTAAAGGGGGATCCTCAGATGGGCTCCTAACCTCTTCACCAGCTCCCTGATTGGTCCTCCTCGGATCGAGAAGACATCACTTTGCTGGAAGACTCCCTAGGACCCGAGGTGATAAAGGAAGGAAGATGGAATGAGGGGTCTGACTGAGCGGGCTGCTTCCCAGTTCCTGCCGGGCTAGAAGGGACCACCTTGTCGCCCTCAGGGCGAGATAACTCAGGCAGCTTTGAGCATTATTTCCTGTCTATCCCAGCTCGTAATAGACGATAAATCAAAGGGAGGAGGAAGAGCCTCCGCGGCCTGAAAGGAAGCATAAAAATACCCGTCACTGAAGGAGGTCTCCGCATCAGCTTGCAGCTTGGCCATCTGAGTAATCCGAGACTGGTTCTCGAGGTCCAGCTTCTTAGCCTCAGATCTCCAGGAATCCCGTTGCCTAGCCCGCCGGAGAGATTGAAGATGCTCCTAATCGAAAGATTGCTTCGTCCTTTCATGATCGCAGCGAAGCTCAGCCATCTCGAGCTCGATTTTTCCCTGGCTAGGAAGTCACCTCTTCCACTAAAGACCGAGCCTGCTTGAGCAGTTCCCCTAGCTTTCTCGGCTTCAGCCTTGGCTTTTACAGCCCGATCACGGAGGAGGGCTACCTGCTGGCCCATCACGACATTAACCTTAAAGGCCTACAAATACAAAACCCGAGTTAGAAACTGGACAAATTAACAAAAGTAGCGTGAAGGAAATACAATTACCTCAGCTAAAATAGCAGACCCCTTGGTTATAAGGACGTCCACAGGCATGGAAGCCATCTGAGAGATCCCGCCACCCGGACAGGACGCTATGAACTGGTCCTAGGACCTCATCCTGCCCTGTCGAGCTCGACTAAGGCCGGGAGTGATGGAAGGAGCCTTCGCGACACCTTTCCCATAAGCGACTTCTTTCCTAGAAACCTTCGAGGCTTTGGTTGTTGGAAGCGTAGCGAAATCAGGTGTTTTAGTCGAACGGGTAGCGACTTTAGCGGCCACGGCCTGAGGGGGCAGAAACAGCCGGGCCAACCACCTGGGGAGCTATACCCAAAGCCCGGAAAGCTCGCGAGGCAAGAGTAGCCATCTTAGACCCAGCCGGAGAGATAGAAGAAGCTAGGGCAGGTTCGGCCCCAGAGGAGGGAAGAGAAGCTCCACCTAGAGGAGAGCGTGAGACGTGACGGGTGGCCGGCTCCACTGACAAAAACTGAGAATAAACATATTAAAAAAAAAGAAAATGTTAGAACCAAGCTAAGTAATAAAGCGAAGCAAAGCAACACAAGGATACTTACGAGGAATAGCGTCTGAAATCCGTAAATACTTGTTCACCCTACGAGGGTCAAAAGCTTCAGCAGTAGGGAACTTTGGATTCCGATAATTCCGAGCTAGAATAGCCTTTAAGACGGCTTCGGACTCGGAAGGAAGGGAGTCCCGGTCCCAGGAGGGCTTGTCACTGAAAGCCGTGGGAACCTCGAATTCATGCCCTCTGATGAAAATCGAGCTCCCCCAGTTATCCCCCACTAGGATCCATTCTTCGAGGCAACAGGAACGATGAAATTAAGCTTATTCTTTGCCTTGGCATAGAACTGGCCTCGAGGAGCCCCAGACAAGCTCTGAATCTGGAAGAGATAAGCCAGCTCCTATGCACCTGGCTCCCTCGTCACTTTACTCATCTGGCATTGTTCCCTCCATAATACAAGGAAACCAATCAGATGCCTCCAGAAGCCAGGCGTCAACTGGAGGGGAGTGAGCTGGATGGCGTTGAGAGCCCGTCAAAGGGTCGGATAGAGGGGAAGCCTGACCCCGTTCTCAAGAGCGGCCACATGAATCGGAAGCACCCCTTTAGGGGGGTTGAAAAACTCGAAATTCTTGGGAGGCACCGAGATAGACACACTGTCGGGGATGCCAAACTTTGACCTCAAGCGGTCAATCGACACCGGGTCAACGGTGGAATCTGGAACAACCCGGAAATCGTAGGGAGGGAGCCTCTCCCCAAAGGGACCCGGAGCCGAAACCCGACGCTCACCCGCAGCGCCACCGACCGTTTCTTTGTCAGAGTCATCATCGACGATATCTAAAGGGTGGTCGGGATGGTTAGAGAACCCAGTCCTGATAGATACATTCCTACTTGACCGCCGACGTTGTGAGGTGGGCGGGGAATCGTCGCCGTCAGAACTCCTCCTAGCCCACTTCCCCAGAATAAGACTGACGACCTCCTCGCCGTCGAGTATGGAATCAGTTGAGTCACGGCTGTTTTTCGACATTATAGAAGACGAAGAATGAAGAAAGAAGCAAGCTCGGAGGAAAAGCTATGGAGATATTTCTCAGCAGAAAGTTTTTAGCTCGAAGAGATGTGAGGAAGATGAGGAGGAAAACAGACATATATATAGGCAGAAGGGCAACAGCACCGAGATATTCATCTGGTAACAGTAAAAAAAATCGATTACGGTAACGTAACCGAATTAAACTCGAAACCGGGCTAATCATCTCATGCCACATCACCTACGCAGTTAAGAGGATGATCTCCCCAAGATTCTGGTAACGGTAAAAAATCTCGGGGACTACCGTAACGCAATCAGATTAATTCAAAGATAATTAGTCGGTTCAGCAACACGTCATTCAAATGAAGAAATTTCCCCAATATTTCGGTAACGGTAAAAAGAGGAAGATTTCCCAAATAAAGTAAAAATCTGACCTCAACCCTGAGCTCGACATCTGGTGTTCAAGTCTGAGGGGACTTCTGTTAATAGCCAAAATTGGCTTAGGACCAAAGGGAAATTTTCCACCTCCCAGACCTGGTTCCATACCTGAGAGTTTCACCAGGAGACCTCTCAATCCAGAGCCGAGCTACTATACCATCCCAGAAACAAGGGCAGGCTCCGGAAACATCCGGGATAGAGCCCGGACCCGAGAGCTTCCACCAGGAGACCTCTCTGTCCAGAGCCGAACTGCGATACCACCCCAGGAACAAGGACTGGGCTCCGAAAACATCCGGGATAAAGCCCGGAATGATCAGATCTAGCCCTGCATCACCAAAACTAGAAGCTCCCCGAAGTCAAGGTCATCTCGCAAGTGCTCCAGAGACTCGTCTACACCTCGATTGTCACAGAAAAATGTCTCTAAAAGGCCGCGAGATCAGTCGAAGCCACACCCAGCTTCAAAAGGTCAGTCGAGGCCGCACCTAGCTTCGAAAAGGTCAAGAGAAGCCCGATTTGGCTCAAAGCTGGATGAAACTTCTCAGATATCAAGGTCGAAATACTAATCAACCTCCCTGGTTGAAGCACCACACCATATCGTCATATCCAACGACCTCCATAAAGGATCATACTGAAAGGATACGAGGAATGCATTGAATCATATCTAGAAACGTTATCTGCATGCAGAATGAGTAATAAAATCCAAAAAAAGGAAACAAACTGATCTCCATCATGATACTCTCAATTCGGGCGTCAATCCAAAAGTCAATGACATTAACACAAGAAATCCCGCCCGATAAGGAGGAGACTGAGAAAATCAAGGGAGAATTAGTCTGTTGACCTACAAACTATGTATAAATAGAAAAGAAAAGAAATGAAAGAGGAGACTACTATTCGACAGGCATACGACTAACAATCGACCATTCCCCAGAGAGAGTTGAGAGAAAAGAGAGAAGAATCATTGTATTTGTATACCATGCATGTCCAATAAAAACATTCTTGCTTACTTGACACTTTATAAATCACTGTTACATATATAATGAATTTTGGCCACCATCTACGTGGTAGTGGTCTCGAGGGCGTTAACTGAGATTTCTCATCCCGAGCAAAATTTCAGTTAACATTACCTTCTTCCTTCTTGTTCTGGGACTTTGGGCAATTTCTTTTCCAATGTCCCTTTTCACCACAAAGGAAGCATTTCCCTTTGATCTTGGTTACTTTCTTGGTCTCCTTCTTTGTAGGCCCAAGTTGCTTTTTCTTCTATTGTTTCTTGACCTTCTGACGGTTCTTAATAGTAGCAACTTTACCAACCATATGAATCTCTTGACCTTTGCTTTTCACAAGGATCTTTTCAACGCTTTGAACATCTTGCATCAGGCCCTGCAAGGTGTATTCCTTTTTGTTCAAGGTGTAGTCCAACTTGAACTGATCAAAGGAATCTGATAGTGAGTTGATAACCATGTCAATTTTGGTCTCACCATCTATCTCAGCGCCATTTAATTCTGTATTATTTAGATATGCTATGACTTTCATCATGTGATCTTTCACAACCTGTCCAGGTTTCATCCTAAGATTCATAAAAGCAGTCACTACCTCTCTCTTAGTCGTCCAAGACCTCATAGCAAACATCTCTTCCAGAGACATCATAATATCAGCAGCATACCCCATTCCTTCATGCTGCTGTTGCAACACGTCGGAGATAGTAGCCATAATGTAACATTTGGCCATATCATCTGAGGTCTTCCACTGCTCATACTCATCTCTTTGCAAAATACTTGATTCATTATTAGGAGCAGGTGGTTTAGGAGTAGTTAGAACAAACTTATGTTTTTCACTTTACAGCAACAACCCAATTTTCCTTTTCCATGTGACATAATTATCTCCAGTTAAAGTGTTATCTTTCAGGATGTTCATAAGTGATGGGGTCATGATTTCTGAATAAAACAAAAAGCATATATAAGTAAATAATCATGATAAAGCACTTTCGAATATTTATCATGAATTAATTAAATAACTCAATCGTGAAAAATTTAACGGTGATCCAACGCCCATAAATGTTATGCCTCCTTCGGGAGTTCGCACCATTTACTAGTTGGACTAGGTCCCACCTAATTGTTAACATAACAACTATCATTTTCAATTTTAGCCTTGCAATTTTATTAACAAGAACTCTCGGGAGGATATTAATAAAATTACATTGAGTGTGTTACCAAGATATCGACCCTCAATTTTCTCTCACAAAATCCCTCCTCTGGGAGTACATCTCGTTTTAGTCAATTGTCTAGTCTACCCTTGTAAGGAAGTATTTTGCTAAATTCCATTTATGGACGCCCCTCAGGGGGATTACGAATAAATAATAAAGCTCAACTAACCTTGGAGGCCATAGGTGTTCTAACACACCTTCTCCCACTCAATTATTTAAGGCGTGTGATTAAATTCCACAGAATGATTTTACCAAGTTATCTAGATGCCAATTAGATACCTAAATCATTCAATGCATGTTCATACCAAAAGAGATATATGAGTGGCACTCCTATTCAAATATTGTAATATTTATACATAAAAATAAATAGCCACAATTTTGGTCCATCCTAGAAAAGCATGTAAATTACAATTGTACGGAATACAAAAAACTCATTTCTTGGCGAACAAGACTTCAAGCGACCATCTCGCGCACGTAACTCGTGCGCACGCCTAGCCCATGGAAGGGCATGAGCTGCCGCATGGCCAGCCCATGCATGGGTTGTGCGCGCTGCTGCACCGCAACAAGCGCAGCTGCACGCTTGGTTGCGTGCGCTCTTGTTGTCTCGGTGCGCGCGGGTGCCAAGCTCGGTTCCGGATGCTCCAATTTCTTCAAATCTTCAATTTTTCGAATCTTGAATATATTACAACTTATTTTATACAATAAAATACTGCAGAAATATATTTTTTTATTTTTATTTAAACTACTGCAGTATTTTATACAAATAAAAAACTGCACTTATTTTAATACAATTAAAAACTGCACTAAATTTTAATACAATAAAAAACTGCAGTATTTTTACAATAAAATTAATAAGAACTAAGCAACTACCAAGAATGAATTATAGCGATAATAGACCACCCTTCTTGTTACAATTCCGAAACAAAAAAATACATTGAAATTCTAGGACCAAAATCGAGCAATAACAATTCACTTTATAACAACATATATAAATCCATATATTCCACATGTAATTATATATGTGAATACCTAGAGTGTCATCTCTTTCTAAAACATGCATAATCACAATAAAAAGAAATAGATTCACTGATATATACGTTAATTAAATAAGGGTACAACCAAGGCTCTGATACCAATTGTAGGGAAAAATTGCTTAAAACCGCAGCGGAAGGCGAAAAATAATTTTCGTATAGTTTAAAATTTTTCTAAAGATTTGAACCTTAACCCTTTAATTAATTAAACTCAAATATACGGTTAGAGTTAAATACCTCTTGTCGCGTGATCCGATTGACTTACGTCGATAGCAATCCGCAAGATCTTCAATCCTAGCACGTACGTGAATCACCTAGGAGCGTGGTCTCCCTTTTTCTTTGAATTGCTTACCTTAGAATAGATGTATGGAATTCCTGATCTTGATCTTCAATAGTAAAATACCAAGAGCCTAAAAAAATAGTTCCGGTCACTTTTGAATTCACAATCAATATGATTGAAACTCGCGTAACCCTAAATCGAAAGTGTGCACAAAACCTTTTGATGTTAAAGGCTTGTAAGTGCACTATCGAATAAGAACTTATTTTCTTTTTCTCTCTTGGCCGAAAATCTATGTGTATAGAGTAGGATTTTTTATTTTCAAAACAAACAAAAATCTCTCTCTATTTTGCTTCTTGGTGGCAGAAAATTCATAACCTTATATTTATAGGTTGGCCGAATTTTCTCCTTCACCAAGTAGGGTTGGCCGAATTCATTGAATAGGAAATCTAGGGTTGATTAATTTCCTTACTTGAAAAGGAATTATCCTTTTCCCTAATTCCTATCAATTCAAGAATCCTAACCCTTGTAGGACTAGTGGTGGCCGAATTCTTTGTATAATAAGGAGTGTATGTGGACTTAAAATCCTTACCACACTAGGACTCCTATCAGTTAAAAGAATTCCAACCCTAATCCAACACATAGTATTTAATTTACTGATCAGGAAAAGATTTTGATTTAAACTATTAATTAATTAAATAATTAATTAATTCCCATTTAATCAAAACAATAAAATAAAATAATATCTTGGGCTATTTTATTTAGCCTTGCCGCCCACACCATATATATATGGGCCCAATATTATTTTTCTTATTTTATATAATCCATTAGACTTTAAATAAAAGCCCACATGTGAACCAGACTTATTCTTACTAAAAGAAACAAGCCTACATGTCTCCTTTTAATATATTAATATAATAGTGCAGCCCATTAAATAAATAATAGACATATTCTTAATATATTAAATACAATTCTAGATGGATCCATAAATTGGTCTGGTAGAATATATCAAGTGATCCATGCAAGTACGTGTGGATTGTGGATCTTGGCGGGCTATCTAAATTTAAGCTTCAATAGACATAACCTAATCACAATCAACAAATGATTCACTTAGGTCCGATCTATTAATTTTAACTCATTCCACTAAAGAGCTAAAATTGAACTCTTAAATAAAGATAGAATAAGGAGATGTTTCTCATTCATACCTTAGACAATCTTATAGGAGATGGTGTATCCTCGTGAATAATATCAGTAATCGCCAAAAGCTCATAGACCGCCTATAGCTCTCCAAGTTACCATATTTCCTCATATGACAACATTTTGAACTTGGATATTTTGACTTGTCCAGAAGCCATGTCTTCAATAATCATTATTGAAAACTCAATGCTGAGATTTAATATCCAATACCTCAAAACATCCATATGATGATACTATACTCTCATTTAATAAATGGAGCCACGATGTCCATATCTATAAATGAAGTCATCTATCGATTAACAAATGAATACCACCAAACTATCGAGGATAGACTATGCTATATAATCATACTCATTGATAGCTCAAATGATAACACTTGCAACCATAAGTCCATCATTTATCTCAGGATTGAGATAGACTCTCCGATTGTCCTGATAATGAAAAGACTTATATCTAGTGACGGTTCTAGATAAAGTATTTCATTGTGATCCTGTTCAATGCACCCAGTGCACTAGATTCTTTTACTCGAAAACCTTTCGATGATTTTAGACTCATTATAACTCATTTGATCCCACTCAAATGCTAGTAAAAGAATTCTACAACTTTATCAAGATAAAGGTGCCCAACCTTTACTTAAGTTGTGAACGTTATTCAAGACTAACTAAAGAATTGTGTCTACCTCATACATATCCAGATGTACAAACAATTCTTCATATCTCATAGTCTTTTGACCTTATGATTATTTACCTTGACAATTATAATTATAAATGCTATAAGATTTTGCAGAATCAGAAATCACTTTATTTATATGAAAAGATTGTCAATTACAATATTACACTCTTGCTATTGAGCATAATCCTAACACTTATCGGACGGGATTTTTACCTTTAAATATCATTGACTTTGAGTTAATTGCTCAGTTGAGGATATCTTGGTGGAAACCAAATTGTTTCCTACTTAGACTCTATTACTTGTTATGTACGTATGTAACATCTTTAGATGTGATCCTGTGTATCTTCGGGTCTAGCATGATTCCATAAGAGTCGTTGAATGTATCACGGTGTGGTACATCAGTTTGGTGAGGTCGATCAGTGTTCTGGCCCCGATATTGAGAAGTTTCATCCAGCTAGGAGCTAAGTCAGGCCTCCCTTGACCTTTCGAAGCTAAGTGCGGCCCCCAATGGACACCCCCCTGTATCAGCGAGGTATAGGCGAGCTTCTGGAGAAATTACGAGGTAACCTTGACTTCGGGGTGATTTCCTGTTTTCAGGTTCGGTGACGTGGGCTTGATCTGGCCATTCCGGGCTCTATTCCGGATGTTTCTCGAGCCTGCCCTTATTCCTGCGGGTCTGTATCGTAGCTCGGCTTTGGGTAACATGATCTCCTGGTGGAAAATCTCGGGCATGGAGCCAGGTCTGGAGGGTGAAAATTTTCCCTTTGGTCCTTAGCCAATTTTGGCTATTAACACCATTAAAGATCTAAAATTGAACTCTTAAATAAAGATAGAATAAGTTAATATTTCTCATTCATACCCTAGACAATCTTATTGGAGATAGTGTATCCTCGTGAAAAATATTAGTAATCGCCAAGAGCTCATAGACCGCCTATAGCCCTCCTAGTTACCATATTTACTCATATAACCATATTTTAAACTTGGATATTTTGACTTGTCCAGAAGCCATGTTTCAATAGACACTATTGAAAACTTAACATTAAGATTTAATATCCAATACCTTAAAATATTCATATGATGATATTCTACTCACATTTAATAAAAGGAGCCACGATGTCCATATCTATAAATGAAGTCCTCTATCGATTTACAAATGAATACCACCAAACTATCGAGGATAGACTATGCTATATAATCATACTCATTGATAGCTCAAATGATAACACTTGTAACCATAAGTCCATCATTTATCTCAGAATTAAGATAGACTCCCCGATTATCCTCAAGTAAAAACTTTTATCCACTGACGGTTCTGGATAAAGTATTTCGTTGTGAACCTATACAATACACCTAGTGCACTAGATTCTTTTGCCTAAAGACACTACACTTTGATGATTTTAGACTCTTCATAACACATTTGATCTCACTCAAATGCTAGCAAAAGAATCTACAACTATAACAAGGTAAAGGCGCCCAACCTTTATCTTAAGTAATGAATATTGTTCAAGACTAACTAAAGAATTGTGTCTACCTCATACATATCCAGATGTACGAATAATTCTTCATTTCTCATAGTCTTTTGACCTTATGATTATTTACTTTTGACAATTATAATAATTAAACTATAAACTATATAAGATTTGTTAAACTAGAAATCACTTTATTAATATGAAAAGATTGTAAAATACATTATTACACTCTTGCTATTTAGCATAATCTCGACAAAAAAGGATAAGAAAAATGAAATGTACCTCATGATCATTCTACTAGCCACTTGCATCACTAAGGAACTTTGAGCGATTGATAGTTCTCACATAATGCTTTAGAGTAGTCTTTTTGCTTGAGGAGATGCTTTCTTCCAATTGTTTGATCATAGCATCTTGTTGAGCTACCTTAGCATTGAGTTCTTCAATCTTCCTTTGTGATTCTTTAATCTTCATACTTGACATTGCAACCTCTTCCTTTAATTGTGTAGCCAATTCCAGAAGACAATTTGTGCTAAATACAATGCTTGAATCTTAAGATTCACCAAATAGCCCAAAAGTATCACATGACCTTCCCTTGTCTTTGTATGACATAAAAGTCACAGGTTTGTCACTAAACTTTTCTAAGGGAGGTAGTAGCACATCTTCCTCACGTGTTTTCACACCTCGAGCAAAACACAAATGAGTAATAAACCCCAAAAGAGCCAACTTCTTATCCAACCTAGTTGAACAAGCGGCATTATCAATGTATTTCACAAGAACTTCTCCAAGGTTTATGGGTTTGCTAGTCACTAAGGCATACACAATCTTGATTTTCTCCTTGTTAAGCTCGGTAGAGTTAGAAAATCCCACAAGATTTGTGCAAATAAAAAGATGCCAAAGGGCGCTAGCCTAAGTCAACTCACTTTGCCTAATGAAAGCATGATTACCCCACTTAAAATTATTATCATCACATAGAGTTCTACCCATAATATTGAGATTCTCACTAATTTCAACATCAAGAAAGTCCGATTCAATATCATTGGATAACCCAAGGAATTTATTGATATTCTCCGAGTTAACTCTAATGAAAACACCTCTCACATCCATCAACTCATCTACATTGGTTGTATTATGCTTGTACTCATGGTAGAATTCCCTAACCACACTATCATTGACCATTCCAAGCATATTAACCGATGTACCCCAATTTATATCAACAATAATCTGATGGACATAAGAACCTCTACACTTACACAAATCTATACCCCTCTCTTGCAACAACTTTTTGGTTCCCATAATACCCAAAGGATTCAACCTAGTGGATTTGGATTTCTTAGAGGTAGATTTGGTTTTGACTATGGGTTTAGAAGGATCACTACCCCCAGTAGCCTTGTTTCTTCCCATGACCTTGTGTAGATAATCACTAAACACATAAAACAAACATGAGTGGAAACAATCAAAGCAAGTTAGTCAAAAAAAAATACAAAGGCATATGGCAATACAAAGAATCATCATGCAAATCAAGAAATAGTAAACAGCATCTACAAGGTTCATCATATCAACCAAGGAATATGCCAACAAATATTCACTTGAAACATGTGAACATATCATAAAAGAGAACAAAGTTTAGCATACTATGCCCCCTTTGATAAGTGCTCTATCTAGGATTAAGATAGCATATTGTTCACCATGAAGTCCACACAATCATACATTCAAGCAATTTTAAAGAAATCCAACAAAATATGCTCCACAAACTATGAGAGATACACCAAGATTTTCAATATCTCTTATAATTCTTCTAAAATTGGGAATGTCAACATACTTATAAACAGAGTTTGTGTGTGAATTTTTGCTTCAAGCATATGTAAAGAAGTAATTTGATAATCAACATGCAAACCATATCAACATCTATTCATCTTAAGCTTTCTATAAAAGGTCAAACAGATTATCATCCGGAATTTTTGCTTTTAAGAGAATAGATTTCAACATATGAGCGTGTGTGTGCATGTGGCACGTCATTCCATTTCTAATTGACAACTCGAGCATTTTGATTTTCAGCTAAACTCCTTTAAGCCTTTTTTTTAATATATTTAGGCTTTAAATCAAAGATTTTTTTTATAGATTCTGTTAACAGCCCTTTTTGGCAGGGGTCCAAAGAAGAATTTTCCATCTGCCAAGAGCCTGGTAGAACCTAGATCGAAACATGTATCTAAATATCGGGGATACTCGATACCATGAACCGGGAAGAAGTCAATACCACATCGCACGTTTTACCATGTGTCAAGCAGGGCGGACACCGTGGTATCTCCCACCTGATACCTAGGTATCGTAACATTTACCTGGTACCCTGGTCCTGCGATACCTATCCTGGACCGGTCGATCAAGTATCGGCTATCTACCTAGCACGGGAAATGGTAGTAGGAAGGTTCCTACACATCGATGCAACTGATGCACCAGGGAGTCAACCTAGAACCAGACCAAGCCTAATGAATGAAGCCTGCAGTATCCTTTAAATTGAAGAAGAGAAAGTTGACTTCTTTCATTAATTAAGATAGTCAACTCTTTGATGCCCATTTAAAATGCCATTAATTAAGAATCGGTCAACTATTTAATGGCCATTCACAACGCCATTAATAAGGGATCAGTCAACTCTTTAATGGCCATTCATAACGTCAATAATGAGAAATCAGTCAACTTTTTAATAGTCATTCACAATGCCATTAATAAGAGTCAACTTGTCAATGCCAAATCAATGTTCCTACGATTACGAATTGATTTACTAAATTTATAGAGTGGGCAACAAGAAAGAGAATATATAAATATGACAAAGCACTCTCCAAGTGAGGGAGCCCGAATCTGATCCAGACCTAATGGAAAATGAGACAACATATTTCACCCACTTTTCCATCAGAAATACAGTTTGCCATCTCCTATCATTGTATCATCTACTACACACATCAATTATCACCGGGAATGTACCGGTACCAATTGGTACCCCTCCAACCATGGCTTACCAGGTCGCGGTTTGTACTTATGTAAGCTCTCTAGAGCATTTCTTGTGATATATCAATAAAGAAGAGTCTCTCTATTTCATCTGGTTACTGCCTAGGGGTTGTTCAGCATATGATCATTTGTGATGCTTTTTCCTCTAGGTCAGTCCAATTCTATTAAATGAATTGTCATTCTCCCATCTATCTCCTTATTATGCATGTATGGAAGCTAGGTTCCGACCCTTACTGGTCCTAGCTCTCTTGTCTATCTATCTGCATGCCAAGCCACCGTTAGAAATGAGTCAGAAGAACCAAGATGGGTTTCGGCCCAGACTGGATGGACCTAGAGGTGAAGAATCGCTACTGGTGGTCTCATCCTTCTCGACAACAACAACATCATTGAGGAGTACCGATCCTACCTTCTTGCTTACTATTTGGGTCTAGAAACTACAAAGGAGACATACAAAAGAGGTACCGGGACCAGGTATCGGGACCAGGTATCAGGACCAGGAACCAGAACCAGGACAAACCCCCTCTCACCAGCAAGGGAACCTCCAGCTCTATATCTTCTCCTTATGAACGAAGCCCTACTGCACCTTACTTCTTTCACTTTGTACAAAACCCGGTACCTCGAGGTACCTACCTTCGCTGCTACCTCCCGGGGTAGCAGTCTGAAGGTGTTAATTAAAATTCCTCACCCATAACGAATTTTTGGTTAACACTTTTTGGTGACGTATGTGGGAAGTTCACTTGACCAACGTGGCTTCCATGTCTCTACATGAGCATCCTTAAGATTTATCTGATTGATTGCCATGCAAGCTTGACTTTCTACTATTGAGATGGTACGTGGGACTCTTGGTGGAACCGGTCTACTATGTCGCCTCTATGTAGCGAACCTGCTCATATACTTGTGGAGCTCCACTACAGCAACTCGGCACCTGTAGGGCCCTCTACAGTAGATCCGCTCCAGTACATCTAGAGCTCCTATGCAGTAGAGTTACACATCTCTTGCTACCTTACAAAGGGTTTGCTCCGCTATTAGCAGATCCGCTACAATCTCCTCTACAGCAGACCCGCTCCGGTACATTTAGAGCTCTCATGTAGTAAAACTGCACTTCTTTTGCTACCTTACCGAAGGTTTGGTCTGCTATCAGTAGAATCTCTAATGCAGTAGATCCGCTACGATCTCCTCTACAGCAGCTCCACTACGATTTACTAGATTTGCACCTGTTCATATGGATCCTCTCATGCCATCGGATCCATTCTTCAAAAGCTCCTAGGTAGCACGTCAACGCATGTACCTGAGAAGCCAACTCAACTGTATGAACAGTAAGACCGGTAGAGGACCAGTGGTTGTTCACTTCATATACCGGGCCGGTCAACGCCCAAGTGAGCCACTAAGCTCCGGTTCATTCCAGGAGGGTCCAGATCCTCATTTCAGTTATTGGGGACTTCTAGAATCCCAAGCACGCCTCTATACCAGTATCATGCTGGTAGCTCCTCTCCATTTGTACTAGGCCATTCGACACCCTAGCGAGCCACCGATGTCTTGATCTGTTCGGGGAGAGCCTAGAGGCTTCCTACATTTGCTGAGGCCTTATACATGCCCAAGCAAGCCTCTAGAGCAGCAAAACCGGTAGAGGCCCAGTGGCTTCTCACTTCATGTACCGGGCCGGTCAACGCCTAAGTGAGCCACTGAGCTCCCGGTTCATTCTAGGAGGGTCAAGAGCCTCATTTCATTTTTTGGGGACTTCTAGAATCCCAAGCATGCCTTTGGACCAGTATCATGCTGGTAGCTCATCTCCATTTGTACCGGGCCATTCAACGCCCTAGTTAGCCACCGATATCCCGATTTGTTCGAGGAGAGCCTAGAGGCTACCTCCATTTGCTGAGGCCTCATACATTCCCAAGTAAGCCTATGGAGCAGCACGACCAGTAGAGGCCTAGTGGCTCCTCACTTCGTGTACCAGGCCAGTCAACGCCCAAGTGAGCCACTGAGCTCCTGGTTCATTCCACGAGGGTCTAGATCTTCATTTCCGTTGCTAGTGACTTTTAAGATCCCAAGCATGCATCTGGACCAATATTATACCAGTGGCTCATTTCCTTTCGTACCGGACCACTCAACGCCTTAGTGAGCCACCGAAGTCTCGATCCGTTTGGGGAGAGCCTAGAGGCTTCCTATATTTGCTGAGGCCTCATACATGCCCAAGTAAGCCTCTGGAGCAGCAAGACCGGTAGAGTCCCAGTGGCTCCTCACTTTGTGTACCGGGCCGGTCAACGCCTAAGTGAGCCACTGAGTTCCCGGTTCATTCTAGGAGGGTCCAGAGCCTCATTTCAGTTATTGGGGACTTCTAGAATCCCAAGCATGCCTTTGGACTAGTATCATGCCGGTAGCTCCTCTCCATTTGTACCGGGCCATTAGTCCTGATCTGTTCAAGGAGAGCCCAAAAGCTACCTACATTTGCTGAGGCCTTATACATTCCCAAGCAAGCCTCTGGAGTAGCACGACCGGTAGAGGCCTATTGGCTCCTCACTTTGTGCACTGGCCGGTCAACACCCAAGTGAGCCACTGAGCTCCTAGTTCATTCCAAGAGGGTCTAGATCTTCATTTCAGTTGTTAGGGACTTCTAAGATCCCAGGCATGCCTTTGGACAAATATCATACCTGTGGCTCCTTTTATTTTGTACCAGACCACTCAATGCCCTAGTGAGCCACCGCAGTCTCGATCCGTTCGAGGAGAGCCCAAAGGCTTCCTACATTTTCTAAGGCCTCATACATTCCCAACCAAGCCTCTAGAGCAGCACAACTGGTAGAGGCCCAGTGGCTCCTCACTTCGTGTACCTGGTCGGTCAACGCCTAAGTGAGCCACTTAGCTTCCGGTTCATTCTATGAGAGTCCACATCCTCATTTCAGTTGCTGGGAACTTCTAGAATCTCAAGTGTGCCTTTGGACCTATACTAGGTGGGTGGCTCCTCTTCATTTGTACCGTGCCTTTAAACTTCCTAGCGAGCCACCGATGTCTTGATCCGTTCAGAGAGAGCCTAGAGGCTTCCTGCATTTGGTAAGGCCTCATACATGCCTAAGCAAGCCTCTGGAGCAGTAGCACTGCTGTAAGACCTGTTGTCTCTCACTTATTGTACCAGGCCACCCAACTCCCTAGTGAGCTACCGAGGTCCCGGTTCGTTCAAATGGAGTCTCGAGCCTCATTATGATCGTTGAAGACTCTTATTTACCTCGAGCAAGCCTTTAAATCGGTTACATCACTCGTGAAATAAAAGCTCACCATTCTCTCTAGTACTCTTGTGGTAGGTGCAGTAACCCTAACTTGAGAAGATTTCTCCAAGTGACCGGTCCACAATAAAAAGCGTCATTATGGAAAGTCCCCCTATTACCTATACCTAGAATGCGGACCACCTCAAAAGGTTTCACCCTTGAAGTCCACAGAAGCAGGGTGATCATTGAACGGTATCGCTTAGAGTTGTTTAGCCACGAGTTTGTATCTCCTTTGGTTTCAATCGCATATGATCGCATTTTTGCCTATGATTGAGACCAGGAGAGCCACATGAAACTCCTGATGCCTTGGCCGTGTTAGGATTATGCTCAATAGCAAGAGTGTAATATTGTAATTGACAATCTTTTCATATTAATAAAGTGTTTTCTGATTCTTACAAATACTTATAGCATTTATTATTATAATTGTCAATGTAAATAATCATAAGGTCAAAAGACTATGAGAAATGAAGAATTGTTCATACATCCGGATATGTGTGATGTAGACACAATTCTTTAGTTAGTCTTGAATAACGTTCACAACTTAAGTTAAAGGTTGGGCACCTCTATCTTGATAAAGTTGTAGAATTCTTTTACTAGCATTTGAGTGGGATCAAATGAGTTATGATGAGTCTAAAATCATCGAAAGATTTTTGAGTAAAAGAATCTAGTGCACTGGGTGCATTGAACAGGATCACAATGAAATACTTTATCTAGAACCGTCACTAGATATAAGTCTTTTCATTATTAGGACAATCGGAGAGTCAATCTTAATCCTGAGATAAATGGTGGACTTATGGTTGCAAGTGTTATCATTTGAGCTATCAATGAGTACGATTATATAGCATAGTCTATCCTCGATAGTTTGGTGGTATTCATTTGTTAATCGATAGAGGACTTCATTTATAGATATGGACATCGTGGCTCCATTTATTAAATGAGAGTATAATATCGTCATATGGATGTTTTGAGGTATTGGATATTAAATCTCAACGTTGAGTTTTTAATAATAATTATTGAAGACATGGCTTCTAGACAAGTCAATATATCCAAGTTCAAAATGTGGTCATATGAGGAAATATGGTAACTTGGAGAGCTATAGGCGGTCTATGAGCTCTTGGCGATTACTGATATTATTCACGAGGATACACCAACTACTATAAGATTGTCTTGGGTATGAATGAGAAACATCTCCTTATTCTATCTTTATTTAAGAGTTCAATTTTAGCTCTTTAGTGGAATGAGTTAAAATTAATAGATCGGACCTAAGTGAATCATTTGTTGGTTGTGATTAGGTTATGTCTATTGAAGCTTAAATTTAGATAGCCCGCTAAGATCCACAATCCACACGTACTTGCATGTATCACTTGATATATTCTACCGGACCAATTTATGGGTCCATCTAGAATTGCATTTAATATATTAAGAATATAATATGTCTATTACTTATTTAATGGGCTGCACTATTATATAAATATATTAAAAGGAGACATGTAGGCTTGTTTCTTTTAGTAAGAATAAGTCTGGTTCACATGTGGGCTTTTATTTAAAGTCTAATGGATTAAATAAAATAAGAAAAATAATATTAGGCCCATGTATATATGGTGTGGGCAGCAAGGCTAATAAAATAGCCCAAGATATTATTTTATTTTATTGTTTTGATTAAATGGAAATTAATTAATTATTTAATTAATTAATAGTTTAAATCAAAATCTTTTCCTGATCAGTAAATAAAATACTATGTGTTGGATTAGGGTTAGAATTCTTTTAAGTGATAGGAGTCCTAATGTGGTAAGGATTAAGTCCACATACACTCCATACCACACAAAGAATTCGGCCACCCTAGTCCTATAAGGGTTAGGATTCTTAAATTGATAGGAATTAGGGAAAAGCACAATTCCTTTTCAAGTAAGGAAATTGGCCAACCCTAGATTTCCTACACAAAGAATTCGGCCAACCCTATTTTGAGAAGGAGAAATTTCGGTCACCATATAAATATAAGGTGATAAATTTCGGCCACCTAGAAGCTTGAGTGAGAGAGATTTTTGTTTGCTTTGAAAAATAAAAATCTTACTCAATACACATAGAATTTCGTCCAAGAGAGAAAAAGAAAAATAAGTTCTCATTCGATAGTGCACTTGCAAGCCTTTGACATTAAAAGGTTTTGTGCACACTTTCGATTTAGGGTTACGCGAGTTCCAATCATATCGATTGTGAATTCAAAAGTAACCGGAACTACTTTTCTAGGCTCTTGGTGTTTTGGGATTGAAGATCAGGATCAGAAGTTCCATACATCCATTCTCAGGTAAGCAATTCAAAGAAAAAAAGGGAGACCACGCTCCTAGGTGATTCACGTACGTGCTAGGATTGAAGATCTTGCGGATTACCATCGACTTAAGTCAATCGGATCACGCGACAAGAGGTATTTAACTCTAACCGTATATTTATGTTTAATTAATTAAAGGGTTAAGGTTCAAATCTTTAGAAAAATTTTAAACTATACGAAAATCTACTTTTCGCCTTCCGCTGCGGTTTTAGTTAATTTTCCCTACAGGCTGGGCACCACCCCCGTTTGGAAAGGTATAGTGCATAAGGTATAGTTGCCTGACAAACCAAGGTTACGAAGTTGTGGCTCCAGTTGCCCGTCACTTCCTCAAGACCAGGACAGCCAAATGGCCCTCCTGCTGCCTTGGCTGGAACCCAGTCTCGTTAGGAAGGGTCTGGTATATTAAAGGCATAGTTGCCTACCAAACCAAGGTCGCAAAGTTGTGGCCCTGGTTGACTATCGTTTCCTTAAGAACAGGACAACCAAATGACACTCCTGATACCTTGGCCGAAACCCAATCTCATCAGGAAGGATCTGGTACATAAATGGCATTGTTGCCTACCATGATCTTTTTTGCCTAAGTACCAAGATTCCTTTATCAGGAATGCCAGGTACCCATATTTGCCTATTAGATTTCACCTAAGTACCAGGATTCCTAGAATAAGAATGTCAGATACCCATATTGGCCACCGAAGCCTCATCCCAAATAATCGAGCAGTACAGTTTGTCATATCTCACCTTTCTCGCTTATCAAATTTTATACTGACTAGAGCGTCGGGAATTCCACCCAAGGGAATATAACCATATGTGGTTTGCCACCGCTCATTTGTTTTGCAGGAATGTCAGGTACCCGGAGTCGCCTATGTTCCGCATATGTAAAAAGACCAGGTATGAAAGTTGCCTTTATTGCCTACCAGGATCCTTTTGCCTAAGTACCTGGATTCCTGAAACAGGAATGCCAGATACCGGATACTAGTAAGAAGTGATAGTAAAATTCTTCATGCAGTACAAGATCCTAACTCCAACTCCAACCCCAACCAGGTACCTGTGTTCAAGTCTGGGGGACTTCTGTTAATAGCCATTCTGACAAGGGTCCAAAGAAGAATTTTCCATTTGCCTAGAGCTTGGTAGAACCTAGATCGAGACCGGTACCCAGATATAGGGGATACTCGATACCATGAATCGGGAAGAAGTCAGTACGACATCGCACGTTCTACCAGGTATTAAACAGGGCGGACACTGCGGTATCTCCCACCTGATACCTAGGTAACGCTACATTTACTTGGTACCCTACTACCGTGATACTTGTTCTGGACCGGTCCATCAAGTATCGGCCATCTACCTAGCACGGGAAATGGCAGTAGGAAGGTTCCCGCACATCGATGCAACTGATGCACTAGGGAGTCAACCTAGAACCAGACCACGCCTAATGAACGAAGCCTATAGTATCCTCCAACTTAAAAAAGAGAAAGTTGACTTCTTACGTTAATGAAGATAGTCAACTTTTTGATGCCAATTTAAAATGCCATTAATGAGGAATCGGTCAACTCTTTAATGGCCATCCACAATGCCATTAATGAGGGATTAGTCAATTGTTTAATGGCCATTCACAACGCAATTAATGAGAAATCATTCAACTCTTTAATGGCCATTCCTAGTAGCAATGCTTCATACTGAGCTTCATTGTTAGTGGCGCTAAACTCAAATCTAAAGCAGTGGCAGCATTCAACTTTCTAAGGATCGGTCAAGATAATCCCTGCCCCATTAGCTCCCTGGTTTGATGCTCCATCTGCATATAGTACCTAGATTTTACAATTGGCGGGCCACCCTAAGGGTTCTTTCTCTGAATGCGGGACCAGGTCTGAGTTTGGATTGGTGTCCAGGTCAAATATCGTACTGAAGTATGCCACAAAGTTGGCCAGAGCTGGGGCTTTGATAGTGGTTCTTGCCTTGTACTTGATATCATACTGGGTGAGCTCCAAAGCCCATAACACCAATCTTCCTGATATATCAGGCTTTCGAGAAACTGCCTCAAAGGATGATCCGTGAGCACCGCGATCGAGTGTGCTTGGAAATAGGGCTGGGGCTTTCTGACCATGGTCACAAGTGGGTAAGCGAGCTCACGGCTCAAATATTAGACAGGTCTCTGGACTCCATCTCCATACTCCTTTACTAAGGCTCCGCTGACAGCATTCTCTGATACAGCCAGGTATAGTTGTAGCTCTTCTCTCGGTTCAGGCTGCACAAGTAACAGTGGGCTAGCTAGATAGTCCTTCAAGGATCGGAAGGCCTGTTCGTTTTCCTTGTCCCATTTCATATTTTTTCCCTATTTAATGACTTTAAAGAAAGGAATGCACTTATCTGTAGATCACAATATAAAACGGTTTAGAGCTGTCACTCGGCCGCTAGAGACCCTGCACCTGTTTGTGAGAAGTGGGAGATTCAAGGTCAAAGATGGTCTTGATCTGTTCTAGATTTGCTTCAATCCCTCTCTCATGTAACATGAAATCGAGGAATTTTCCTGCTGCTACCCCGAAGGCAAACTTGGCAGGGTTCAGTGGCATCTGATTTTCCTTGTTCACCTAAAAGATCTGTTGCAGGTGAAGCTAGTATTGGTTCGTTACCTGGGACTTGGTGATCATGTCATCCATGTACACTTCCATGGTTTTTCCTATCTGCTATTTGAACAACCGGTTCACCAAAGCTGGTAAGTAGCACCTACATTTTTTAAACCAAATGGCATTACCTTGTAGCAGTAGAGGCATTGCTTGGTGATAAAACTGGTCTTATCCTGGTCGGTGGGGGTGCATTAGGATCTAGTTGTATCATGAAAAGGCATCCATGAAACTTAGGAGCTTGTTTCCATCAGTCAAATCCATGAGCTGGTCAATCTTTAGTAGCAGGAAACTGTCTTTTGGACAGGCCCGGTTGAGATCTGTATAATCCACACACATACGCCACTTTCCATTTGCTTTCATCACCATGACCACGTTGGCAATCCACTCAGGGTATCGGGATTGCCTGATGAATCTCACCTTCAAGAGCTTGTCCACCTCTTCTTGTACCGTGACATTCAGTTCTGAATTGAAATGTCTCTGCTTCTGTTTGACCGGTTTGAAAGAAGCATCCACCGCTAACCTGTGAGCTGCTAAAGGAATCGAAATCCCTGACATCTTATCGTGGCTCCATGCAAATATATCATTATACTCTCTAAGGAGTCTTATTAGACCTTTCTTGACTCCTTCCTCCAGCGCGGTTTCTATCCTCACCACCTTTATGGGATCATCCCCCCAATAGATACATCCTCTAATTCTTCCACGTAATGCCCACTGGCCCACCCTCGATTTTCCTCTTCCGGTTCTCCTTCAATTGCAACTGATACTTCTACCTCCAGTTCTTCCTTAATCACTCTTGATACCTTTGTTCCTCCTAGGTAGTCACGACCTTCTCCTGGTATCTCCTCGGTTTCCATGACTATCACTTGCGCTCCATGACTATCACTTGCGCACCTTGCTTAGCCAATGCAGTAGGATTGGTAAATACTGTATAACATTTGCACGCTGCTGATGGATCCCCTTGAACCTTTCCTACAGGGAATTTCAGGACATTGTGGTCGATGGACAATACTTCCTTGATTGCTGACAGGAAAGGTCTCCCCAAGATAACATTGTAGGCCAATGGAGTATAGACCACAACGAATCTGTCATTAGATTTTGCTGGAGAGGTGCTTCCCGGATTATTACAAGGATGATCATTGACCTGGTAGGCACCAAAGAGTCCCTAGCGAGTCCATAAAAAAGTGTGGTATAACTGCTGTAGCAAGGGTGCTTCAGGTTGAACTTTTCGAGTGCATCCTTAAAAAGGATGTCGACATTACTCCCAGTATCGATCAGGACGCAGTAAACCAGACAGTTGGCAATATGTACTGCGATGACCCCATCATATGGCTGCACTGTGTTATAGACGTCCTCGTCGGTAAACACAATCTGGGTGGAGCTAAAATGTCCTGGTAACCCCCTAGCGACTCTAGGGATGTCGTGACCCACATCAAGCCGGGGAATCTTCCTAGCATGGTTCTTTCTTGAATTGTTGGAGGATCATGCTAAAGTGGGTCCTCCGCTGATGGTACATGAAAAATACAAACACGGTTAATTTGCCTTAAGCTAACCTAGAGGGGGGGGTGACTAGGTTACAACACCTTTTTCGCTCCCTTGAAACAAACACAAGTTTGTCCCTCTAAGTAGCTTGTATCACACTCCAAATACAATAACAAGCAATATCAATTCAAATAAAGATATGCTTGTTCAAACAAAGTCAACTCCAACATATACGAAAATGATATTCAATGAATATCAATTACAAAGATATCAATTAGATATATATCAACACATATACAAATAAATGAGATAGGGATAGAGAAAATCAACACATGATTTTTACGTGGTAAAACCTCCTAAGAGGAAACATCCATGGGTTGATACCACAACCACCGGCAAACAAATCCACTAGTAAGATAAAAAGATACAATCTCTCAAGTGACCACTTCACCTAGAAATCTACATTTCCACCTTACACAATGAATGAGATGCCCCTTTGCTAAACTATCCGGATCACCCCAATCCTAGTCGAGACTTCCATGCAAAAGTTGAATATCGCCTCTTCAAACATGTGACTTCCGCTGCTTGACTATCCAGATCACCCCAAACCTAGCCAAGTCTTACATGCACAAGTTGAAGATCCCCTATCCAAACATGTGACTTCTGCCGCTTAGCTATCCATGTCACTCCAACTCTAGCTAAGACTTACAATGCACAAGTTGAAGATCCCCTCTCCAAACATGTGACTTTTACCGCTTAGCTATCCAAGTCACTCCGACTCTAGCTAAGTCTTATAATGCACAATCCAAAGAATCACTCTAAGGAATGTGACTTCCGGCCTTTTGCAAGGTAAATGATCTAAGTGAATGCAAATGATGCAAACACACACAACATAGTATATATGATCAGTATATCTTATGGAAACTAGAAACGAACAATTAATACCATGTCATATGGTTTCTAGTTTATAATCCTAAAAACAATGCAATCACACTCAATGATGCATGTACATAGGAGATATGTGGATTAGACACAAAACATGAAGAACTAGATATTTGTCATCAAAAGCACAAATCAATAGTATCTATATTCTTGTAAAATGAACAAACAACCTAGAGCATGTGAAACACCTAACACACACCAAAACCAAGATTATGTTCAATCGCATAAAAATGCTAAAATCAATTTGATAAAATCAAAATTGAAACTCTAGCAAAATTGTAGAACTTAGATTCTCAAGATAATCAATTAAATCTAATCAAGTTCTAAATCATCAAACAAATATGCTATTTCAATAAATCTTCAATTAATATGATCTAGCATATGAAAAGACTATCAATCAACTAAATCAAGTCAATAAACACATAAGATAGTCCTAGATTTGAAGCTAGCACAATACAATATCTTAAACATGTGAAAACATAGATTTGTAAAAACCTAACTCAACATGTTAATCAATTGAAGCTCAAACTAGATCTATTAGAGATAATTTATCTAATCAATGATCACACATCAAACATACATATATATGAGAAGAAAACCCAAGGCAGTTGAAGACTTGAAGATCAAGAACAAAATAGAAATCAATACCTTGAATGAAAAACGTGCAGCTTCGTTTTTGTGAATAGACCTACAAGAAACCTCAATACATTGACTCCAAACTCTTCTGGAAATGATAGATTACTGGTAGATAAAGATTCTCCAATTCGAATCACTCAAAACGGACTCCAAACGTGAAAGTTATAGTCTTTGGAAGATGAGAAAACTTGGAGAGAAAATTCTGCACTTGTGTTTTTCAAATTTGCTTCTTGAATGAAATGAGAGGGAACAAGGGAATTTAAAGGAGGGAAGCAAGGCAAATAAAACCAACCAATGGGGGGCTACCATAGTGGATCCTCTTGGTGGCGCGTGGGCCCCATGGGACCAGCAGCCCTCCATTCCCGTGGATGCCACGCTCCTCCACGGGAAGGAGGTGATTGGCACCCCTCATCCCTCTTTCGTACCCTGTTTGTTTCAGCCATATCTTTGGCCTCTAAACTCCAATTTTGAATCCATTTTCAGATTATAAACCAAGACTCCCTCAAGTACAAAAGTTGTCAAGAGACCATTTCCAAAAAATATGGAATTCAACTTGGAAATTAAGGACCAAAACCATGTATGATAAAATCATCGAAAGTTTCTTAACCACCTAATTTGAACTTGAAACTCAATGAATGAGTACCCAAATTAATTGGAACTCAATGAGGAATTATATAAGCTAAAAATCAAGTTCATTAACATATAAACACAAACCAATAAACACAAGAACACACAAGTATGCCATTTCCTAGAACAAATCCTAGAACATGCATTTTATGCAAATTGTCAATTTTAAGTCTAATGCATGTGCATACATGAACAAGTGTGTGTATTGTGTTTAACCAAATTATGCAAAACTATGCTGGGACACATATGAATGTAATGTATGTGTGTGCCTAGGCCTTGCAAGAGGAAAGAGGTCATGCTTACCTTTTACTAATCAACTTAGCTTTATTCCTCTTGTAGCCACCACTTTGCTTGAATGTTGTCCACTTTTCTTTGAAGCCTGACTGTTCACAAATCCTAGACAACTAATCAATACAAAGCAAATGTCGTTTTGATATAGAATTATGCCAACACAAAACTTAAGAGCTAACAATCTCCCCATCTGGTAAATTCTTTGTCAAAACCCCTATACAAATACTTAAACATACTTAATGAAGATTGGTCACTTAATGAAGATTGGTCACTTAATCACGCCTACACATTACAATGAGATAGTTTTCTTAAACTAATCTTCATCAAGTCTTGAATTCTTCAATGTAGTCTTCTCTTGTCACCACCGAAAATCATCTTGAAACACAAGGCATATACAAGAGAAACATATATATATATATATATATATATGGCAAGATAATATTTAGATACATTTCACTTGAAGTTCAAATGGATACACATGTCTCCCCCTAAATACATGCATACTATCCATCAACAAAATATTATCAATATCCAAATATTACAAAATGAATTCAAGATACCAAATGAAACCAAAACAAAATATACCAAAAATAACCTAAACATAAACAATCCCTAAGATGAAGAGAGAGGCATAAGTTTTAGTATCATCGTTTTTCTACCCCTTTTTGACATAAAATGAAGCCAAAAGGTTAAGAAAAAAAAATAATACCTAAAGATCAAGCATCATCAAATAAAGTTCTTCTTTTTTGATGATCTCATATAATGCTTTGTAGTAGATGAACCACCACTTTAGCATCAAGCTCTCCAATTTTAGACATAAGCCCCTCTAGAAATTGCATTGCCCATTCCGGTAGAGAATTTGTGCTTGTCTCAACACATGGCTCATGGTGCTTACAGAAAGCCTAAAAGTGTCATTTACCTTGCCCTTATCTTTGTATTTCATTGACACTAAGTGCTTGTCACCAAATTTCTCCAAGGGAGGTAGAAGCACATCATCTTTAAGTGTAGGAACTCCTTTCTTCATGCAAAAACAAGTAAGAAACACCAAAAATGCTAACTTCTTATCCAATCTAGGTGAAGAAGCCGCACTTTCTATATGCTCAATTAAGAGATCTCCAAAGTTCAAAGGCTTGTTTTTTACCAAGGCATACACAATCTTGATTTTTTCTTTGTTTAACTCAGATGCATTAGTAGAACCCACAAGATTGGCACATACAAAGATGCCAAAAGGCACTAACCTTGGTCAATTCACCTTGACTAATATAAGCTTTCTTCCCCCACTCAAATCCATCATTCTCACATAAAGTCCTCCCCATAAGATTTAGATCATCAATATTATCTATATCGACAAATTCTGAAACAATATCATTTGACAACCCAAGGAACTTATTGATACTATCCTAGGAGACTCTAAAAGTTTATACTCTCACACTCACCAAGGCATTTTCAAAGGTTGAGCTATCTTTATACTCAAAGTATAATTTTCTAATAAGACTCTCATTAGTAACCCCAATAGAATTAATCCATGAATTCCAATGCCTATCACATATAGAATGATGAATGTAAGAACCCTCAAACAAGTCTACACCTCTATCTTGAATAAGCTTTTTGGTTCCTATAACTCCTAAAGCTTTCAACTTGTTAGGTTTGGATTTCCTAGAGGTTGTTGGAGTAGATTTGGGTTTAGCTATGGGTTTTGATGGATGGATAGAGTTAGAAACCTTGTTTCTTCCCATGATTTGTTGTCAACACTACAAAACAAAAACACATGAGTGGAAAGAGACACAAGTGAGTGTTAGTTTACACATATCATTTCCTTTCTCTTTTCTTCTCTCTTCCGTTTCCTTGATCTTTGCTTGTACCTCTTTCCCTACCCGGATGCTATCGCGTACCTGTTGCAAAAAATTTACCAAGTAGCCTCCTCTTACCAAACCTTTTATTTGGTTGCGAAGGCTGTAACATTCTTAAGTGTTCTGCCCCACGTCCTCATGGAAGTCATAGTATTTTTAGTGATTCCGCTGGGCTTCCTAAGCAACCTCTTGCCTTGAATGGCGGGACTTGTGCTAGGTTGCAGTGCTTAGATTCCTTCCCTCACTTCTGAACCTTCTAAGTCGAAGCGACTGATTGGTGTCCTAATGGGTCGGGCTGCCCTTGTGGGGATCAGAGCCTCACACTGGTACAAAATAGAGCTTACATGGTTTTTTAAAGGGTGTGGAAATCTTCCTACAGACAGCACCAAAAAGTGTTAATTGAAAATTTAATTAGGTGTAGAATTTCAATCAACACCCTCAAACTACAATCTGGGAGATCACAGTAGGGTAGGTACCTCCTAGTACCATGGTTTGATCACGAATGAAACAGCAATGGGGTGTAGAATCTAGTGGAAATAACCGATAGTATGGATTATTTTATTGATGATTCAAGTCACTAATACAATACTCTCCATACAAAGTAGGTGATGGTGAACTCGTACAAGTCGTTAAGTGGAAATCTCACAATAAGCTATGGCCAGCTTTCTTGCTCATGTCTTTCTCTCCTTTTTCTTCTTTTCTTTTTGGATCCTTTCTTTGTCCTTTTTCCTCGTATTTATGGTCTCTAATTCATCCAGTCAGTTCTTGAAAATCTTGTCAATTGATCTGCAATAATCAAAAACCTCATTTTGGCGTTGATTGGCGTTGATTGAGGATGTAAGTCAGCGCTGGAATTTTCCCCTTGAATTAAGTTGTAGTTACCGTTGTATTAAACTATGATTAGGTTGACTACCTTTTCTCATTTATGGTGCTTTAAATAGGGGAGGAGGTCAACTTCCTTGTTGGAGATGGAAGTTGGCTTCGTTCCTTCAGATGTGGTATTGTCCTAGGTTTCTGGATGTACTGGTCCACTCTTGCTGCGGCAGTTTCCTTCTTTGTGTGCTAGTAACTTCTTGAGGTTATTCTCCCTACTGTGTGGATAGAACATGCACATTAGATCGGTCCCGGGTAGGTATAGCGGTGCTTGAATACCAGGTAACTGGTGCCGCGGTACCAATACCTTTAGATATCAGGTAGCATGTGTGCTGTGATACAGATACTCCTTGATACCAAGGAAATGGCATGCTATGGCATTGAGACTGTCTGTAGATCATGGCATCAGAGTTTCTTAACACAGAAGAACCGAGATGGTCCTGATCCAGATTCTACCATGTGTCAATCTGATGGAAAATTCTTCTTTGGAGCCTTGCCAAAAAAGATCGTTAACATTAACTTTTGGCTAGCATGACTGATGTGCTTGTTTCGAAGAAGAAAACAATGGCTATAAGATTTGAGATGATGGAGTCAATGTAGGCCATATTTGGGCAACCTTTTGAGCAAATGGCACGAAGCTGTTCATTCCGCAATGCTTGCTCATGTGAAGGAGAGAGCATCTTTTCTGGAAAATGTCTTAGGCATGATGTCCCATTTCAATATGGCTGAGGTAAATGGTGGGGCCATCGATGAGCCAAGCTAGGTGAGCATCATACTAACAACTCTTCCAAAGAGTTTTGATCAATTTAAAAGAAACTGCAAGATGAACAAGTTGAGGTTAAGTCTGACCTAGTTGCTCAGTGAGCTCATAACCTTTGAGGCCATGACAAAGGGTAATAAAGGAAAGACTGGTGAGGCAAATGTTGCTGAACTATCTTCTTATAGATCTAAGAAGAGAAAAAGGTTTGTTGATAAGGCTAAGGCTAAGCCCAAGAAGAAGAAAACCCAAACCAAGAAGAAGAGCACCACGACTAGCAAGACAAAAGGAATATGTTTCCATTGCGACAAGGTTGGTCACTGGAAGAGGAACTGTCCACAGTACCTTGAGGAGCTCAAGAAGAAGAAGACAGTGAAAGGTAAATCAGATTTACTCGTAATTGAATCGTGTTTAGTGGAAGATGATTCTTCACCTTGGATAGTAGATTCATGGGTCACTAACCATGTTTGTTCTTCATTGCAGTGGACTGATTCTTGGATGGAGCTAGAGAAGGGAGACTTCTCGATGCATGTTGGATCAGGGGATGTCGTTTCAGCTTATATAGTGGTAGCAGTTAGACTAAGTGATAATAGTTGTTTTCATTTATTGGACAATGTTTATTACATTCCTGGGTTTACCAGAAATTTGATTTCCGTATCCAAATTATTAGATCAATTTTATTCAGTTTCTTTTAGTATTAAATCGCTTATTATTTCTAGAAACAGATTGAATATTTGTTTCGGTTTGATTGAAAACAACTTGTATGTTTAAGACCATTACTTCATACATCACTACTCAATACTGAAATGTTTAAAATTGAAAAACCTAAAACGAAAAACCAAAAGGTTTCTCTAGATAATGAAACGTATCTGTGGCATCTAAGACTTGGACATATCAACCTTGATAGGATAGATAGACTAGTAAAGCGGAAATTTAAATCAGTTAAAGATCAGCACTTTAGCTGTTTGTGAATCTTGTTTGGAAGGAAATATGACCAATAGACTTTTTACTGGAAAAAGGCTTAGAGCTACACAACCAGTGGAAATTATACATTCAGGCGTCTACGGACCAATGAAAGTTAAAGCTAGAGGTGGTTATGAGTATTTAGTCACCTTTATTGATGATTACTCTAGATACAGATATGTTTACCTAATGCAACATAAGTTGGAAACTTTTAAAAAGTTCAAAGAATTCTGAGCTGAAGTTGAGAACCAATTAGGCAAAACAATCAAAACTCTGCGATCGGATCATGAAGCTGAGTATCTTGACCAAGTGTTTGAAGACTACTTAGTTGAGCATGGGATAGTATCCCAACTCACATCTCCTAGAACACCACAGCAAAACGGTGTTGCGGAGAGGAGAAACAAAACCCTGATAGAAATGGTGAGATATATGATTAGTTTCTCATTATTACCAAACTCTTTTTAGGGATATGAACTATAGAAAGTGGCTTATATATTGAATGTAGTTCCATCCAAATCTGTTCATAAGACTCCTCTAGAGTTATGGAATGGTCACAAAGCAAGTTTGTGACATTTTCGCATATGGGTGTCCAGTACATGTGCTGAAGAATAGAGCTAGAAAGCTGGAACCTCGTTCTCAAGTCTACTTATTTGTAAGTTAATCAGAAGAGACTAGAGGTGGATACTTCTATAATCCTCAAGAGAACAAAGTGTTTGTAACGAAAAATACAATGTCTCTTGAGGACAACTATATAAATGATTATAAGCCTCAAAGTAAGATTGTATTAAATGAATTAGAGCTTGGTACTACCAGTGCTCAATCAACAATAGTTGTTGTTCCATCAACGTCTGAAAGTCAGAAGATTCCTAGTCAAATCGCACTACCGCCTAAATGTAGTGGGAGGGTTGTATGACAACCTGATCACTATTTAGGTGTTGTAGAGGCACAAGGTGTCGTCTCAAATGATAGTGTGGATGATCCATTGTCATTTAAGCATGCAATGAAAATTTTGACATAGATGAGTGGCTTAAAGCCATTAATCTCGTAGACTTACCTGATATGAAAAAACCCATAAGGTGTAAGTGGATCTACAAGTGAAAGAGAGGAGTAGAAGGGAAGGTAGAGACCTTCAAGACAAGGCTAGTGGCAAAAGGTTACACACAAAAGGAGGGTGTCGATTATGAAGAGACCTTCTCGTCAGTGGCTATATTTAAGTCTAATAGGATACTCTTATCCATTGCTACCTATTTCGATTATGAAATTTGGCAAATGGCCGTCAAGACAACATTTTTTAATGGAAACTTGATGAGAGCATCTATATGATGCAACCAGAGGGATTCGTGTCCCAATATCAAGAGCAAAAAGTTTACAAGCTGTAAAGGTCCATTTATGGACTGACGCAAGCATCTAGATCTTGGATCATGTTTGATAATGCTATCATAACCTATGGCTTTGAGCAAAAACGTTGATAAGCCTTGTGTCTACAAGCAGATCGTTGACAAGAAAATAGTTTTCATAGTCTTATACGTAGATGATATCCTACTCATTGGGAATGACGTGGGGGTATTATCGAACGTAAAGGAAGAAATGCGGTGGTGTGTGCGCTATTTTTTTTTTTCATTTTTTTGTTATTTTCTTTTTTTTTTCATTTCATTTGTATTTTTTTTTTCATTTTTTATATTTTTATCTTCTTTTTTAATTTTTTTATGTTCTCTTTTATTATTCATTTTTTTTTCTTTTCTTTTTTTTTCTTTTTTTTTCATTCTTCTTCTTAATCTCCTTTTTTATTTTTTTTATTTTTTTTTTCCATTTTGATACTCGTTTTTTGTGTCGTCGGCAAATCACAAATTCAGAAGAAATTTATAATATGTCCTAGCAATGTGCTCTAATGTTTTCAACCAAAACAAGTACAACGACAAGCGAGGGTATCGTCCACAGGGAAAGGGAAATTAAATGGCTAAAGCTAGTTAACTACTATTAAACCTAGACTAAACATAAATAGAATAAATATCCATGGTTGTTTTCAAAAGTTACTAACTACAATGCAACTATAATTAGGCTAGTTAATCTAACATGCAATTTGTGTTAATATATGATAGTGAGAACTTGATACTCGCTTTTTCTGTCGTTAAGAAATTGCGAATTCAAAAGATATTTATAAAGTTGTTCCTACGCAATGTGCTCTAAAGTTTTGAAAACTAAGTAAAGAGGGTTAGCGTAGGTATGGTCTACAGGGAGGTGTCATTTGTTAATTGTCTCTCGTTTTAGTGATTATTGAAAGCAATGTAAATAAGAACATGGCAAGGGTGAGAGTGGTGTGTGTGAAGTGTAAAATGTTGTGTATGTATGCGAAAAAAGAGCATAAAAATAAAGATAATAAAAATAAGAGAACATGGATAGATGAGAATGGTGATTAAAGTGATAAATATAAAATATGGTGGATAGGAGAGATGCAAGAAAATGGAAACATATGGTACTCATGACCACCCAAAACATTCGCGCCACCTACAATAACTAACTGCAAAGACACTCCTATATTGGGCTCAACCTAGCCTTTAGTATGACCTCTAGATATGGAAATGGGAGAGTCGTCTAGTCCTTTAAAGCTACTCACCGAGGATGTATCGCATGAGCAACTACTAAGGACCGCGTTTAAGCACATATATAAAAGAGATAAACATAAGATCAACCATCGATCGCTACTCACATGTCACGTGTAAGCAACAACCAATGGAGGCATTAAGCATAAATGGGGACCCCCGACCACTACTCACCGAGGATATATCGTGCGAGCAACACTCAAGGGTCGCGTAAGATTGTAGGTTTATAGAACCGAAACCCACAAAGGCATCATGTATACTCTTCATGAATTCCACCCGAACAAACCAAAGCACTCGAGTCAATCCAAAACATGCATTTCGAATAATCCATCAACATATGAGCAATCATGGGATGCTTAATTAATCTACTCTTAATCCCAATCATAAACACACATCAATTTCTACTCTACATGCCATGAATGTAAAGACAAGAGCTATCCCTAAACATGCATCAAGAGTTGGGTTGTCAATTCTACTTAATACAGGTCAAGAATCAATTAACTGCAATTGAATGTGACAATACAAGAAGAAATCAAATACAAGTCAATCAAATAAATGGAACTAGTATTAGGGTTTACATATTTCCCAAATAGGGATGCACAGCAAAGAAAGAAATATAGAGAAGTGTAAATAGAAGAAACCCATGGTGTCACTCTCAGATCTCTAAGCTCAGAGAGGGGCCTAATTGTCATCTCGATCTCCAAGCTCCATTGAAGCTCCTCCACTTCATAGACAAGGTAGGGTGCTCTATCCTCTTGAATCTCCTCCAAATATAGGTGGTTGCAAGTAGAGAGTGATGATAGGGAGGCAATACCTCCATGGATTGCCTTTGGAAGCTCCTCTCTCTCTTGATTTGGTGGAGAATACTATAGGGTTCGGTGGATGGAAAGGATGAAGTTAAGGATCCTGGATCTTGTGGCAAAGTGATGTATTTATAGGTTTGAGAGGCTAGGGCAAGAAAGGATGACTTTGCCCTTCTTGAAATTGCTAAAAACGAGACTTTTGCCCAACTGGAACATGCAGTGCGAGGGTAGTGAGCGGGTAAGGAACCCGCGCATTGACACTTCTTGGCCTCTGATGTCCCAGTGCGCTGGTGGTTTCACAGGAATCGACCTAGCAAAGTATTAGACGTGCGCGGGTATGTATACTTGCACAGGGACTCGTGCACTTCACTCCTTTTGGCTCATTTGACTTGTTTTTATCCTGAAAGTCCCGGTTTTCCGCCTCCAGCACCTGAAATCCATTGAATGTCTGCAATCACTACAAAATGAGCCATTAGACACCAAAATATGCTCGAAAACAAGCTAAAGGATATGGAATTGAGGGCCAAAATGTATGACAATTTTGGCACTGATCAAATACCCTAAACCAAACCTTTGCTCGTCCTCGAGCAAATAAAAAGACAACCAAAAAGACACAAAACAAAAGACTCAAACAAAATGACCAAACAAAAGGCTGTATGTCCAACTGGTGATGAGATGCAAGGATGTGTTATAGAGAGAAGTAGGCATATGCAATATGTTCTAAAGCAACTCGAAGGCACCAAAGGAAACTCACAGAAACATGAAAGTGGTAGGTATTCCCGCCAATCACGCGGGTGACTCGGGTTCGATCCCTGGCAGCGGCACCATTTTGACGAGATCGTTTTTGTCGTTAGAAAATGCCCATCAAAAGTAATTTATAAAAAACTCAAATGCATCAAAATGTTACAAAACAGCTGCAATGGCAAGTAAGGGTATCGTCCTCAAGGACTAAGGGTAGAGATGACTAGATTAGGATTAATAATACTAAAGTGCATAAAAGTAAAATGTCATGGTTGGTTTGGAAAGGTTAGAACTAAAATGCAGTTAAGTCAAGCTAGACTAAATGCAATTAGGTTAGAATGATATTAGTGAGAACTAACGTATTGATTGACCCAACAAGTGAATAATGGGCAATATGAGAACTCACATGAATGAACATTAGTCTAATGTAACCAACCTAGGATGTAGATGATTGGTTGTATACCACTTATGAATGTCCAATCTATCATGTATAGTATTGGCCACCCACAATTGGTTGTGCAATGAATGAATATCTATCAAATAAGGGACTAATCTCGTTGTTAAATTCACCAACCTAGGATGTATAGTGTTGATGCCTAATCTCTCACAAGCAACCAATCCTAGGATGTATAGTATTGGTTACCCATTCAAGATTAGATAGAGATGGGATTAATATGCCCGGATTTCACTCAAGTAATGTACTCTTGTTCAATCCTTCCATTCAGATGAGCTTAAGAGAATCAAGCATCATGTATACCAAATTCTCTACTCAAATAATTTCTAAAACAACTTGCAAAGAAAGTCATGTACAATCTAAAACAAGTGATTCTTGAAATCAATTAAAAACAATGAATGAAACATATTAGATAGATTGATAAAAATATAAAGTTCATTACAAAGCCCAATATCCACAAGTAATCACATCAATCTCTTAGTGGGATATTTAGCTACTCAAGACAAATACATGAAAATAAATAGGAGACAAGAGATAGAGAAGACTGATAACACTATTTTATACCTATTTTAGGCCCCATTTCCTATTGTTTTATACTTCTTTCTTGGGTAAAACTTGGGTTTTTAATGTTGTAAATAAGTGTTTCAGGTAAATAGGGAAGTTCAGGGGAATTGTGGTAATTTTTGAGATTAAGGGCTAAAATGTAATATTCTGGCAAAGATTGAAGAATTTGTTAATATGAGAGAGGGCAGGGGTATAGATTGTAATTGTCCAGCCAAACACATGCACAGTTGCCATGTCATTAATGAAACGGTGCATTTTGGCTGAGTGTGCTTGCGACAGCATGACATCATCCTCTTCAACCTCCAGCCTCAGACCCATCAACGACCCGACCCGAGCGTGACCTATTTTCGGCCCGGTTCAGACCAGACTTCAACCCGGTGTTTTCTAGGCCGTTTCTGGCTAGTCTCCTTACAGTTTTATGGCTAGAACAACGGCGTGGTCTCCTTCGGTCACTTTTCCACCAATTTCATGCCTCATGCATGTTTGTTTCTCTCTACCACCTTGCCACCTTTCCACCATTGTTGAGACAAGCTTCAAGCTTCATCTGCTGGCTCCAGCTCACAGATCTCTTTCAGAGATCTCTACTACTTTGAACTACGAGTTTCAACTCGCAGATTTTGATTCGAGCTAGCAAATTTTCCATTTTCAGCAAGGGTAATTTGTATTTTCACACCCAAGTTTTGCCCTACAATTTCCTCTATAAATACACCACTTCTCTTGTCTTAGATATATACATCCAATAGAGTTTTTAGATCTAAAGATTTTAGTTTTAGAGTAAATCTCCCACACATCCAACACAAACTCTCACTCTCACACAATTATCTCACCAAGCCACCATTGTTGAACACTTGGATCTCTTGGAGTTGAAGATAGAGTTGAAGACCTTCAAGGTTGTTTCATTCTCTTTATTTTCCTCTTTGATTTCTATTAAAGTTTGTAACTAAGTACTTGTTGGGATTTTGTTGTATTTATATTATTTATCTATATAATTAGATGATGTATTAGTTTAGTTGAGGTTTCTACTTACATGCTTTGTAGTTAATTGGATTTTGGTTGATCTAGTTGTAATGGTTTAGTGTAGTTTAAGTGTAATTTAAAATCGCTTTGCTCTTGATTTAGTTTAATTGAGAATTTTCAAATCCTTGCTTGAGTTAGTTTAGTTGTTTTCAATTTTCGAAGCTTTCCGACCACAACCGGGATTTTACTTTTCTTGCATGTAATTAGTGTAAATATATTGTATATATTATCTAAAACCTAGAACCAACTTAAGGTACCATACCTCCTCATGGGAACGATTCCCTTACTTGTGTCCGCTACACTCGTCAACGATTCGTACACTTGTGAAGGGTGATTTTACACCCGCACGCTTCATTTACATATATTCATTTCGTAGTACCTCCGGACCATTTCAATATGTTGAGGATAGAGTAAGTAAAAAGCATGTCAAAAACTTAGCGCCGCTGCCGGGGAGGCATAGCGTTACCTTTTGTTAGTTTAAGTCTTAGCTTTATTTTCGTTATTTTAGTTTTAATTTTAATCGTTCATATTATATCTTGTTCGATATGATTCTTGTGTAGTTTGTTAGGCTAGTTTCAAGATTCTAGATCAACATGGAAAGGGGCAAATCAGATTTAGCTACTCAATTGGCTGAGTTAACAAGAGAAGTGGGGACTTTCGCATCATAGCAGTGGGCAGCCTCCAGCTACGGTTTATCTACCTTGTGGGTGGAATGGGCCTATGATGGACTTTTGTCCTTTAATAGAGCAATGGCCGGAATTGGAAGAAGAATTACCCTCCATGTATCCATATCAAAACTTGTAACCACCAAGCAAGTTATGAACAAGAGTGGTAAGACCACCAATGGAGCAATGACTGTATCCCCTCGATCACCGACCAACGAATGCTTGACTTGGAAGCATCCATAGAGAAAGCAGCAGCCCAAATAGGGGAGTTGGCGGAAATGTACATAGCAAAAGAAAGAGAGGAGTGCCTGAATAATATTGAGCAAGAAGAGAAGGAAGAGCCTCTATGTCTCCACAAATCAATCAACCCTTTCTTTTGTCTCACTATTGACGGAAACAAATCGGTGGAATCCTCAGATAGCTTGGAATGCAACCTTGGTGAAGTTTTGCTAATGGTTGAAGAAGAGCTAATGCTAGAAAAGGAAAAGAAAGAGGTGACCAAATCAGTCGAGTCCTCAAATAGCTCAGAAGGCGACTTTGGTGACGTTTTACTCAAGTACGAAGGAGAGCTAAGGCTAGAAAAGGAGGGAAAGGAAGTAGACTTGGTCAAGGAAAATGCGGAGTTGATAAGTCTTAATGTAGACTACATACTTAAGACAGACCTGATCAAGAAGGAAAGGGACTCATTGTAGGGAAAAATACGAAACGCAGCGGAAGCGAGACTAAAAACGAATTTAGTATAGTTTGAAAATTTTCCAATATTTGAACCATAACCCTTTAATTAATTAAACATACATATATTCAAAAGATATCATACCTCTTATCGCGTGATCCGATTGACTTAGCGTCGATGGTAATCTGCAAGATCTTCCAATCCGATCACGAATATGAATCACCTAGGAGCGTGGTCTCCCTATTCTTTGAATTGCGTACCTGAAAATGGAATGAAATCTTCTTTCCTGATCGTTAATCACAAAAACTCCAAGAGCCTAGAAAGATCGTTCCGGTCACTTTTGAATTCACAATCATTATATTCAAAAGATATCATACCTCTTGTCGGGTGATCTGATTGACTTAGCATCGATAGTTGTTAACGAAAATTTTGCTCGGGATGAGAAATCTCAGTTAACGCCCTTCGAGACCACTACCACGTAGGTGGTGGCCAAAATTCATTGTATATGTAACAGTGATTTATAAAGTGACAAGTAAGCAAGAATGTTTTTATTGAACATGCATGGTATACAAATACAAAGGTTCTTCTCTCTCTTCTCTCAACTCCCTCTAGGGAATGGTCGATTGTTAGTCGTATGCCTGTCGAATAGTAGTCTCCTCTTTTCATTTCTTTTCTTTTCTATTTATACATAGTTTATAGGTCAACAGATTGATTCTCCCTTGATTTTCTCAGTCTCCTCCTTATCAGGCGAGATTTCTTGCTTTAATGTCATTGACTTTTGAATTGACGTCCGAATTGAGAGTATCGTGGTGGAGATCAGTTTGTTTCCTTTTTGGATTTTATTACTTGTTCTGCATGTAGGTAACGTTTCCAGATATGATTCAATGCATTCCTCGTATCCTTTCAGTATGATCCTTTATGGATGTCGTTGGATATGACGATATGGTGTGGTGCACCAACCAGGGAGGTTGATCTGTATTTCGACCTTGATATCTGAGAAGTTTCATCCAGCTTTGAGCCAAATCTGGCTTCCCTTGACCTTTTCGAAGCTAGGTATGGCCTCGACTGACCTTTGAAGCTAGGTGTGGCTTCGACTGACCTCGCGGCCTTTTAGGGACATTCTTCTGTGTCAATCGAGGTACAGACGAGTCTCTGGAGCACTTGCGAGATGACCTCGACTTCGGAGCACTTGCGAGATGACCTCGACTTCGGGGAGCTTCTAGTTTTGGTGATGCGGGTTAGATCTGATCATTCTGGGCTTTATCCCGGATGTTTCCGGAGCCCTTCCTTGTTCTTGGGGTGGTATCGCAGTTCGGCTCTGGACAGAGAGGTCTCCTGGTGGAAACTCTCGGGTCCGGGCTCTATCCCGGATGTTTCCGGAGCCCACCCTTGTTTCTGAGATGGTATAGTAGCTCGGCTTTGGATTGAGAGGTCTCCTGGTGAAACTCTCGGGTATGGAACCAAGTCTGGGAGGTGGAAAATTTCCCTTTTGTCCTTAGCCAATTTTGGCTATTAACAGAAGTCCCCTCTGACTTGAACACCAGACGTCGAGCTCGGGGTTGAGGTCAGATTTTCACTTTATTTGGAAATCTTCCTCTTTTTACCGTTACCGAAATATTGGGGAAATTTCTTCATTTTAATGACGTGTTGCGAACCGACTAATTTATCTTCGAATTAATCTGATTGCGTTACGGCAGTCCCCGAGATTTTTCACCGTTACCAGAATCTTGGGGAGATCATCCTCTTAACTGCGTAAGTGATGTGGCATGAGATGATTAGCCCGCTTTCGAGTTTAATCCGGTTACGTTACCGTAATCGATTTTTTACCATTACCAGACGAGTATCTCGGTGCTGCTGCCCTTCTGCCTATATATATGTCTGTTTTCCTCCTCATCTTCCTCACATCTCTTCGAGCTAAAAACTTTTTGCTGAGAAATATTTCCATAGCTTTTCCTCCGAGCTTGCTTCTTTCTTCATTCTTCGTCTTCTATAATGTTGAAAAACAGTCGTGACTCAACTGATTCCATACTCGACGGGGAGGAGGGAGGAGGTCGTCATTCTTATGCTGGGGAAACGAGCTAGAAGGAGTTCTGACGGCGACGATTCTCCGCCCACCTTGCAACGTCGGCGGTCAAGTAGGAATGTATCTATCGGGACTGGGTTCTCCAACCATCCCAACCACCTTTTAGATATCGTCGATGATGACTCTGACAAAGAAGCGGCCGGTGGCACTGCGGGGGAGCATCGGGTCTCAGGCTCCTGGTCCCTTTAGGGAGAGGCTCCCTCCCTACGATTTCTGGGTTGTCCCGGATTCCACCGTTGACCCGGTGTCGATTGATCGTTTGAGGTCAAAGTTTGGCATCCCCGACAGCGTATCCATCTCGGTACCTCCCAAAAATTATGAGTTTTTCAACCCCCTTAAAGGCGTGCTTCCGATTCATGTGGCCGCTCTTGAGAACGGGGTCAGGCTTCCCCATCATCGAACCCTTCGGAGGGCTCTCAACACCATCCAGCTCGCTCCCCTCCAGTTGACACCTGGCCTTTGGAGGCATCTGATTGGTTTCCTTGTCTTATAGAGGGAACAATGCCAGATGAGTAAAGTGACGAGGGAGCCAGGTGCAGAGGAGCTGGCTTATCTCTTCATGATTGGGAGCTTGTCAGGGGCTCCTTGAGGCCAGTTCTATGCCAAGGCAAAGAATAAGCTTAATTTCATCGTTCCTGATGCCTCGAAGAAGGATCCCGCGGGAAAGAAGAATGGATCCTGGCGGAGGATGACTGGGGGAGCTCGATTTTCATCGGAGGGCATGAATTCGAGGTTCCTACGGCTTTCAGTGACAAGCCATCCTGGGACCGGGACTCCCAGCCTTCCTAGTCCGAAGCCGTCTTAAAGGCTATTCTAGCCCGGAATTATTTGAATCCGAAGTTCCCTACTGCTGAAGCTTTTGACTCTCGTAGGGTGAACAAGTATTTGCGGATTTCAGACGCTATTCCTCGTAAGTATCCTTGTGTTGGTTTGCCTTATTACTTAGCTTGGTTCTAACTATTTTCTTTTTTAATCTGTTTATTTACAGTTTTTGTCGTGGAGCCGGCCACCTGTCACGTCTCACGCTCTCCTCAAGGTGGAGCTTCTCTTCCCTCCTCTCGGGGTCGAACCTGCCCTGGCTTCGTCTATCTCTCCAGCTGGGTCTAAGATGGCCACTCTTGCCTCGCGGGCTTTCCGGGCTTTGGGTAAAGCCCCCTAGGTGGTTGGCTCGGCTGTTTCTGCCCCCTCGGCCGTGGCGGCTAAAGTTGCGACCCCTTCGACTCAAACACCTGATTCCGCTGCGCTTCCAATAACCAAAGCCTCGGAGGTTTCTGGGAAAGGTGTTGCTTCTGGGAAAGGTGTTGCTTCTAGGAAAGGTGTCGTGAATGTTCCTTCTGGTCGCTCCCGGCCCCAGCCGGGATGAGGTCATGGAGCAATTCATAGCGTCCTGTCTGGGTGGCGGGATCTCCAAGATGGCTTCTATGCCTGTGGACGTCCTTATAACCAAGGGATCTGCTATCTTAGCTGAGGTAATTGCATTTCCTTCACGCTAATTTTGTTAATTCGTTCAGTTTCTAACTCGAGTTCTGTATTTTGTAGGCCTTTAAGGTTAACGTCGCGATGGGCCAGCATGTAGCCCTCCTTCGTGATCGGGATGTAAAAGCCGAGGCTGAAGCCGAGAAAGCTAGGGAACTGCTTAAGCAGGCTCGGTCTTTAGTGGAAGAGGTGACTTCCAGCCAGGGAAAAATCAAGCTCGAGATGGCTGAGCTTCGCTGCGATCATGAGAGGATGAAGCAATCTTTCGATCAGGAGCGTCTTCAATCTCTCCGGCGGGCTAGGCAGCGGGATTCCTGGAGATCTGAGGCTAAGAAGCTGAACCTCGAGAACCGGTCTCTGATTACTTAGGTGGCCAAGCTGCAAGCTGATGCGGAGACCTCCTTCAGTGACGGGTATTTTTATGCTCCCTTTCAGGCCGCGGAAGCTCTTCCTCCTCCCTTTGATTTATCGTCTATTACGGGATGGGACAGACAGGAAATAATGCTCAAATCTACAGAGTTATCTCGCCCTGAGGGCGACAAGGTGGTCCCTTCTAGCCCAGCAGGAACTGGGAAGCAGCCCGCTCAGTCAGATCCCTCATTCCATCTTCCTTCCTTTATCACCTCGGGTCCTGGGAGTCTTCCAGCAAAGTGATGTCTTCTCGATCTGAGGAGGACCAATCGGGAGCCTGTGAAGAGGTTAGGAGCCCATCTGAGGATCCCCATTTAACAGAGATGGAGGTCGATAGGAGCCAGATGGGGTCCTTGGCTGCCCTTCTTGACGCGGCTGTCCCTCCTGAGGTTATGGACGTAATTAATGAAGTTTTGGAGGAAGATCAAGCTGATCATCCGATGGAGCCTCTAGATGGAAGAGCGGTCGGCGAGGGTAACCTAGATGGACAGCTACCTGTAGAGGGAGTTGATGTCGAGGATCAGCAGGAAGGAGGAGAGCCAGCGGAGGGGAGCCATGAGAGTCCCAAAGCTTGAAGCGGATGACTTGTTTTTGATTGCCCGGAAAAGGGGGTGGGCACCCTGTTTTGCCATTATCAATTTTTCATTTTTCTTCTTCTTTCTGTAGCCCGAGTTCGGGGGTTGGGCTCCTCATTTGGATGTAGCCTTATCGGGGGATAGGATCCCCTTGTCCTTAATGATAAATCGAAGCGCGCTTTTGAGAACTTTTATTTTGTTTCTGGTCTTGAATGGTATCTAGAGTAGCATCTGTAGCAATAATTAAGATTCGTGTAGGGAATGATAATGATTTTGATCTTGCACACAAAAGCAAACATTATATGTATATATATATACATATATATATATATATATTTTTTTTTCTTTTTTTATGGGATGATAACCCAACCAAGACATCAGGAGGGCTACTTAGCTATTTCCTAGTCTTTGAGATCTGCAGGGCAACTATCCTCTTACACTCAGATCCTTCTTAGGGGTGGTAGCCAAACCAAGGCATTAGGAGGGCTATCGAGCTATTTCCTGGTCTAGAAATCTGGAGGGCAACTTAGCTATTTCCTAGTCTTTGAGATCTGGAGGGCAACTATGCTCTTACACTCAGATCCTTCTTGGGGGGGTAGCCCGACCAAGGCATTAGGAGGGCTATCGAGCTATTTCCTGGTCTCGAGATCTGGAGGGCAACTTAGCTATTTCCTAGTCTTTGAGATCTGGAGGGCAACTATGCTCTTACACTCAGATCCTTCTTGGGGGTGGTAGCCCGACCAAGGCATCAGGAGGGCTATCGAGCTATTTCCTGGTCTCGAGATCTAGAGGGCAACTATGCTCTTACATTCAGATCCTTCTTGGGGGTGGTAGCCCGACCAAGGCATCAGGAGGGCTATCGAGCTATTTCCTGGTCTCGAGATCTGGAGGGCAACTTAGCTATTTCCTAGTCTTTGAGATCTGGAGGGCAACTATGCTCTTACACTCAGATCCTTCTTGGGGGGGTAGCCCGACCAAGGCATTAGGAGGGCTATCGAGCTATTTCCTGGTCTCGAGATCTGGAGGGCAACTTAGCTATTTCCTAGTCTTTGAGATCTGGAGGGCAACTATGCTCTTACACTCAGATCCTTCTTGGGGGTGGTAGCCCGACCAAGGCATCAGGAGGGCTATCGAGCTATTTCCTGGTCTCGAGATCTGAAGGGAAACTATGCTCTTACACTCAGATCCTTCTTGGGGGTGGTAGCCCGACCAAGGCATCAGGAGGGCTATCGAGCTATTTCCTGGTCTCGAGATCTGGAGGGCAACTATGCTCTTACACTCAGATCCTTCTTGGAGGTGGTAGCTCGACCAAGGCATCAGAAGGGCTATCGAGCTATTTCCTGGTCTCGAGAGGTTTATGTCGAATTTCCATACAAGGGTATAGTCACTAATGTTGAACATAGTTGGAGACAAAGATGGAAGAGAAAAGGAAAATGACTTTATTGATGATTGAGATGTAGTACATCGTTATTCGGACCTGTAATGAAAACTAAGTGGGGGTAGTCTGCTTGAGAACTCCTTTCAAGGGTAGAATTTCTTCAAATGATCTGCATTCCAAGTGTGGTTGATGGATCGTCTATCCATGTCTTCGAGTTTATAAGCTTCATTGCGAACAACTAGCTTTATCAAATATGGCCCTTCCCAATTTGGACTTAAGACTCCATCCAACCTTTTCCGAGTGTTCAGTGTCACTTTCCTAAGTACCAGATCCCCTTCCTTGAATTTCTGGGCTCTAACCTTTTGGTTGAAGTATCTAGCGATCTTGCTCTGGTAGATCGCTACGTTCTCTGCTACCCGGTCTTGCTTTTCTTCTAAGAGGTCTAGACTAGCCCGGAGCTTGACTTAGTTACTTTCGGGCTCAAAGTGTTGTACCCTGAACGAGGTTAATTTATGCTCGATGGGGAGGACTGCTTCAACCCCGAAAGCCAGGGAGTAAGGTGTCTCTCCAGTGGCTGTTCTTTTTGTAGTCCGGTATGCCCAGAGGACTTCTGGTAGCTCTTCGGCCCATTTACCTTTCTTCTGCTGAAGCTTCTTTTTCAGAAGTTTCTTGATTGTCTTGTTGGTGGATTCTACCAGCCCGTTAGTCTAGGGATAAGCCACTAAAGCAATCCTGAGGTAGATCCCCAATCCCTTGCAGAAGTCTTTGAATCGGGCGTTAGTCGAATTGCTTTCCTAGGTTGGCTATAATGATGAGAGGGGTCCCGAACCTATATACCACGTTAGTCTTGATGAACTTGGTTGTATTCTTTTCTGATATTCGAGAAAGAGGTTCGGCCTCGACCCATCTTGTGAAGTAGTGGATAGCCATGATAGCATGTTTCATCTGTCTAGGAGCGGTAGGAAGTGGCCCAATTAGGTCGATTCCCCACATGGCAAAGGGATAAGGTGAACTGAGGGACGACAGTCGCTCGGGTGGCTGGTGGTTCAAGTTTGAGGTTCTTTGACAAGGTTCGTAGGATTGTACAAAACTCTTTGCATCTTGATGGATGGTCGGCCAATAGTACCCCATACGAAGCACCTGATAGGCTAGAGCTTCCCTACCTATATGGTTCCCACAGTCCCCATAGTGGACCTCTCTCAATGCCCACTTAGCATCATCGGGATGCAAGCACCTAAGTAAGGGGAGGGATCTGCCCCTCCTGTAGAGGTATCCGTCCACCATACAGTATCGAACTGAGAGTCTCTTAACTCTTCGGACTTGGTCGGGCTCTTCAGGAAGCTCTCCTTCAAGGAGGTAGGCGACAATTGGGTCCATCAAGCAAGGTAGGCGATCTAGGGAACAAATTTCTCCATTTGTGGCTATGCTTGGCTAGGTGATTACTTGGAGGGGAATTCCCCTTGGTATGGATTGGCCTCCGTTCGCCGCTATTTTAGCCAGAATATCTGCGCGATGGTTTTGGTGTCGAGGCACCTGATCGATCTTGAGTCCCTTAAATTTCCTTTTCAGCAGCCGAGCTAGATTTAGGTAGGCGACCATATTATCTCCCTTTTGCCTGGTAGACCCCAGTCACCTGGTTTACAACAAGCAATGAATCGCTCTTGATCTGCAGGTAGTCGGCCTTTAGTTCGATGGCTACCTTCATCCCGGCTAGGAGGGCTTCATATTCCGCTTCATTGTTGGTAGCTTTAAACTCGAATCTGAAATAGTGACATAATTCAGTCCCCTCCGGATCTATCAAAACTATGCCAGCTCCTCCCCCAGCTCGTCCGGATGCTCCGTCTGAAAAGAGGATCCATGGCTTGCAGCCTTCCGGCCAATTTTTGACCTCGGATATCTTCTCAGGGACCTCGTCTGATACTGAGGGATTATCTGGATCTGGGATCCCTGAGAATTCTGCCACGAAGTTGGCCAAAGCCTGTGCCTTAATCGTAGTCCGGGGCTTATACTTTAGGTAGAACTGAGTGAGCTCTAGTGCCCATAAAACTAGCCTTCCTGACACGTCTGGTCTTTGCAAGAATTGACGGAGGGGTTGGTCTGTCACTATTGCTATTGTGTGAGCTTGAAAATAGGGACGGAGTTTCCTCGCTAAGATCACCAGAGCATAAGCGAGCTTCTCCTGGAGAATGTAGTTCCTTTCTGATTTGGTCAAGGCATGACTCACATAGTATATGGGCTTTTGAAAACCGTCGCTACAATCCTTGGCCAAAGCCCCGCTTACTGTAATTTCTGATACAGCCAGGTAAATCTGTAACTCATCTCCGAGAACCGGCTTGACTAACAAAGGGGGGCTTGTTAGGTACTCTTTCAAAGCTTGAAATGCCTGCTCGCTTTCCTGGCTCCATTTCATGTTCTTTCCTTGTTTGATGGCCATGAAGAAAGGGAGACATTTATCGGTGGAGCGAGAGATAAACCTGTTGAGTGCCACCACCCGTCCAGTCAGAATCTGTACTTGCTTGAGCGAGGTCGGGGATTCCAGGTCCAAGATAGCTTTGATTTTTTCGGGGTTGGCTTCTATACCTCTCTCATGAACCATGAAGCCCAGAAACTTCCCTGCCGGTACCCCAAAGGCACATTTGGAGGGGTTCAAACGCATCTGGTTTTCCCTCAGTATGAGGAAGGTTTTATGAAGGTCTTCCTGATGTCCTTTTGTGGTTGGATTTTTCGTGATCATGTCGTCGACATATACTTCCATCGTCCTTCCTATCTCGGGCTTGAACAGTTTGTTAACCAGCCGCTGGTATGTGGCCCCTGCATTCTTCAAACCAAACGGCATCACCTTGTAGGAATATAAGCCCTGCCAAGTAATGAAACTGGTCTTATCTTGGTCAGCCGGGTGCATTTTAATTTGGTTGTATCCTGAGAATGCGTCCTTAAAACTTAAAAGTTTATTTCCGGATGTGGAGTCAACCAGATGGTTGATCTTTGGTAAAGGAAAACTGTCTTTCGGACAAGCCCGGTTGAGGTCGTTGTAGTCGACACACATAAGCCATTTCCCACTCACCTTCGTGACCATGACCATATTGGCAATCCATTCGGGGTAACGTACCTCTCTGATGAACCCCGCTTTGATCAATTTATCAACCACTTCCAGCACCGCCGCGTTCCTATTAGCGTTGAAGTGATGCCTCTTCTGCTTGACGGGCTTGACCATTGGATCTACTGCTAGCCGATGGGTGGCCAACGATGCCGAAATTCCAGGCATTTCATCATGGTTCCAGGCGAATATGTCGCTGAATTCCCTGAGAAGATGAATCAGTCCTCTTTTTACTTCTGGGTCAAGGGTGGCTCAGACCTTGACGACCTTGAAGGGAATCGTCATTCCTGACGGATATTTCTTCTAGTTTGTCCACGGGCTACCCGCTGGCCCATTCCTTACTCCGTTCTTCCTCGTAGGGCATGATAGGTTCATCCTCCGGATGCCCAGGATGTTCCGCGGGCTCCTTCTCCTCCTGGATTATCTGGGACGTATCCATGTCTTCCTGGATCAATGTCACCTGTACACACTGCTTCGCTAGGGCTGTAGGATTGGCAGATACTGCGCAGCATTTCCTGACTGCCTGCTGGTCTCCGCGTACCTCTCCTACTTTGGTTCCAACTGGGAATTTCAAGACGTTGTGGTATATGGACAAGACTCCCTTCAAGGAGGACAGGAAAGGTCTCCCTAGGATGGCGTTGTAGGCCGATGGAGTGTCCACCACAACAAAGTCGGTCATTACATTCTGCTGAAGCGGGGTGACCCCGATGATTACTAGGAGGATCATTGACCCAACTGGTATGATCGAGTCCCCAGTGAAACCGTAAAGCGGAGTGGTACAGCTGTTGTAACAATGTTGCTTCAGGTTCAATTTTTCCAGGGTATCCTTAAAGAGGATATCTATACTGCTACCTGTGTCCACGAGCACGCGATGGACCAGACAGTTGGCGATCTGTATCGTGATGACCATAGGATCATCATGAGGTTGCATAGTATTGAAGACATCTGCTTCGGTGAATACGATCTGAGCTGACTGGGAGGACTCTGTCGGGCTCTGGCTGACTTCGAAGATCCCTCGGCTCTCTCCGAGGCGGGGAACCTTTCTTGCGTGGTTTTTCCGAGAGTTATTGGAAACGCCGGCCAATGTAGGACCTCCGCTGATAGTGTGTATCACCTGGATTTGTTGCATTAAGTCAGCCTGCTCCCCTTTCCTCTTTTCTGCGTCCTCACGGATTTCAGCTTGTACCTCCCTTCCAGTCCTGATATTATCTCTGACCTGTTGTAAGAACTCGATCAGGCATCCTCCCTTTATCAGGGCCTCAATCTAGTTGCGCAAGTTATAGCACTCCGAAGTGTTGTGGCCCACGTCTTCATGAAAGTCGCAGTACTTGTACCGGTTTCTCCTGTCAGCTGAGGCCTTCATAGGGAGTGGGCTTTTGGAGCAACCATTTATCCCGTATGGCAAGGTAGACTATTTGCTTGGAAGCATTCAAAGGGGTGTAGTAGTCATACCCTTTTTCCCTTTGAATTACTGGAGCCACGGTCTTCGGAGGCGGCGAAGCCCGGGGAGGGGTTCAGTTTTGCTGGATATCTTTCTTGCCTATGCGGAGGAGCAGGGAGGCGATAGGTCGACTTGTTAGGAGGTTTATTCTGAGCTTTCTGCACTGGCTCAAATTTAAGGGCTTCTTTCTTCAGACGCTTTGCCGTTCTCATGTCGTCATGTTCTATCTTGACCTTGAGTTGTTCGTCGATCTCGACCTGCTCAAGAGCCCGGTCATAGGCCTCCTGGTAAGTCTCGGGAGGTCTCTTGACGAAAGAACGGAAAAGCTTTCCTGCCCAAAGTTTTCTCCTGAAGTTGGTGAGGGTTTCTTTTTCAGTGAAAACTCCCACTTGTATGACCTCCTTGTGAAATCGCTCCACATATGATCGAAGAGTTTCACTCCATTCCTGGATCACTTATTGGAGGTGTATGGGATCTTTCGGGCCAGGTTTAACTCCTTGGAATTATGAGCAAAAATCGATTGATAATTTTGTGAAAGAATCCACGCTTCTAACGGGTAGTTTCCTGAACCAGGTTTTAGCGTAGTCGGTCAAGGTCGTTGGGAACATTCTGTACATAGCTGTTCCGGTAGTATCTGGACCTCCATCTGTTGAACGAAGCTCTCTAGGTGGCTTAGAGGATCTTCTGTTCCAGAGAACTTATCTGCTGGCATTTTGAATTTCGAGGGGAGCTCTGCTTCCCGGATCCTCCTAGTGAAGGGAGCGTTCATCTCGCTCAGGGGATTCTTTTTGTCCTCCTTACTCTTTCCCTTCCTTATCTGCTGGACCTCTTTTTATAGCTTTGCCAGCTGATCGCTCAGTCGCTTGTTCCCAGGTCTCTTCGAGTTAACCTCAGATTCCTCACTATCGAATCTTTCTGATGAACTGGCAATTTCTATCCGGTCCTCCTCCTGGACATGATCTACTCGGGGAGTTTGTCTACTTTCCTCTTCTAGGGCCTGGGTAGTTCTCCTAGATGTAGTTGGATGAGATAGCCCTCAGGGGCTTCCGGGTAAAAGCATCTGCGGCAGACTTAACTAGCCGGGGTTGATATTGTGAAAGTCTTATCGGAGCTGGGGGCATGGGTCCCAGCCTATCCCGGATCGAACGTTGGGGACCTGATCTATCTCGAGCCGGCTCTGGAGGAAGAGGTCCTAGGCGATCGAAAGCAGGTGGTCTAGCTCCGAGCCTGCTCGGCTCTCCCTGATCATTCAGGTTGGTTGGCTGGATTGTGATGCCTTCAGCGAGGAGGCTGACGCGGACGGATTCTACGAAGGCCGCCGCTTGTTGGTCGAGTGCTGCCTGGCTCACTATGGGGTGGCCAGTAGCCCGCGTATTGGTTGTCTGGATCGGAGCTTGACTACTATATCCAGACTTTCTCCCCCTTCCTGGGGCTTTTCGGGTTGGCCTCGTCAGGGATTGCTCCGGGACTCTGTGTTGGCCTTGGGAGGAGCGGAGCCTCAAAGTTCCTGTAAAACAATGAAAATATAAATGCAAACGTTTGGTTAATTGGGTGTAGGATTTCCCACAGACGGCGCCAGAAAAGTGTTAACGGAAATTTTGCTCGGGATGAGAAATCTCAGTTAACATCCCTCGAGACCACTACCACGTAGGTGGTGGCCAAAATTCATTGTATATGTAACAGTGATTTATAAAGTGACAAGTAAGCAAGAATGTTTTTATTGAACATGCATGGTATACAAATACAAAGGTTCTTCTCTCTCTTCTCTCAACTCTCTCTAGGGAATGGTCGCTTGTTAGTCGTATGCCTGTCGAATAGTAGTCTCCTCTTTTTCATTTCTTTTCTTTTCTATTTATACATAGTTTATAGGTCAACAGATTGATTCTCCCTTGATTTTCTCAGTCTCTTCCTTATCGGGCAGGATTTCTTGCTTTAATGTCATTGGACTTTTGAATTGACGTCCGAATTGAGAGTATCGTGGTGGAGATCAGTTTGTTTCCTTTTTGGATTTTATTACTTGTTCTGCATGTAGGTAACGTTTCTAGATATGATTCAATGCATTCCTCGTATCCTTTCAGTATAATCCTTTATGGATGTCAATGGATATGACGATATGGTGTGGTGCACCAACCAGGGAGGTTGATCTGTATTTCGACCTTGATATCTGAGAAGTTTCATCCAGCTTTGAGCCAAATCTGGCTTCCCTTGACCTTTTCAAAGCTAGGTGTGGCCTCGACTGACCTTTTGAAGCTAGGTGTGGCTTCGACTGACCTCGCGACCTTTTAGGGACATTCTTCTGTGTCAATCGAGGTACAGACGAGTCTCTGGAGCACTTGCGAGATGACCTCGACTTCGGGTAGCTTCTAGTTTTGGTGATGCAGGCTAGATCTGATCGTTCCAGGCTTTATCCCGGATGTTTCCGGAGCCCGTCCTTGTTCCTGGGGTGGTATCGCAGTTCGGCTCTGGACAGAGAGGTCTCCTGGTGGAAACTCTCGGGTCCTGGGCTCTATCCCGGATGTTTCCGGAGCCCGCCCTTGTTTATGGGATGGTATAATAGCTCGGCTCTGGATTGAGAGGTCTCCTAGTGAAACTCTCGGGTATGGAACCAGGTCTGGGAGGTGGAAAATTTCCCTTTGGTCCTTAGCCAATTTTGGCTATTAACAATAGTAATCCGCAAGATCTTCCAATCCGATCACGAACATGAATCACCTAGGAGCGTGGTCTCCCTAATCTTTTAATTGCGTACCTGAGAATGGAAAACCGAAATCTTCTCTCCTGATCGTTAATCACAAAAACTCCAAGAGCCTAGAAAGATCGTTCCGGTCACTTTTGAATTCACAATCGTTATGATTGAAACTCGCGTGAACCTAAATCGAAAGTGTGCATAAAACCTTTTTATGTAAAGGCTTGCAAGTGCACTATCGAATTTAGAAATATCTTTCTCTCTTCCTCTTGGGCCGAATTTTCACTATGTTCGAGAGTTGGAATTTTTTTTATTCAAAAGCAAGAGAATAAAAAATTATTTCTCTAAAAAAAAAACTTTTTTTTTCTTCTATCACTATTAATTCCGAAATTAAAAATATATATATACAAATCCTTTCCTAAAGAGGATTTACTTGGTGGGCAAGAATCCTATCTCTAGGTGAATTTACTTGGCGACAAAGAATCCTTTTTCAAAAAAAGATTTCTTTTCCACACCAAGACTCCTAATCCAACTCAAATAGTGTATTTGTGATTATATTAAAGACTTCCTTATTAGATAAATAATTATCTACTTACCAAATTAAGTCTTTTATATTTATTATGCTACTATAATAGTATACTACTAGGAAACATAATTCCTAGTCAGAAAAAGATTTTGATTTTTAATTAAATAATTAATTAATCAATTAATTAATTTCCATTTAATAAAATAATATTTTAGGCTATTTTTATAGCCTTGCATCCAACACACAAAAAATATGGGCCAAATATTATTTTTCTTATTTTAATTAATCCATTAGACTTTAAATAAAAGCCCACATGTGAACCAGACTTATTCTTACTAAAAGAAACAAGCCCACATGTCTCCTTTTAATATATTAATATAATAGAGCAGCCCATTAAATAAATAATATACATATTATATTCTTAATATATTAATACAATTCTAGATGGACCCATAAATTAGGTCCGATAGAATATATCAAGTGATCCATGCAAGTACGTGTGGAATGTGGATCTTGGCGGGCTATCTAAATTTAAGCTTCAATAGACATAACCTAATCACAATCAACAAATGATTCACTTAGGTCCGATATATTAATTTTAACTCATTCCACTAAAGAGCTAAAATTGAACTCTTAAATAAAGATAGAATAAGGAAGATGTTTCTCATTCGTACCCTAGACAATCTTATAGGAAGATAGTGTATCCTCGTGTATAATATCCAGTAATCGCCAAGAGCTCATAGACCGCATATAGCTCTCCTAGTTACCATATTTACTCATATGACCACGTTTTGAACTTAGATATGTTGACTTGTCCAGAAGCCATGTTTTCAATAGACATTATCGAAAACTCAACGTTGAGATTTAATATCCAATACCTCAAAATATCCATATGATAATATTATACTCTCATTCAATAAATTGAGCCACGATGTTCATATCTATTAATGAAGTCCTCTATCGATTAACAAATGAATACCACCAAACTATTGAGGATAGACTATGCTATGTAATCGTACTCATTGATAGCTCAAATGATAACACTTGCAATCATAAGTCCACCATTTATCTCAGTATTAAGATAGACTCTATGATTGTCCTCATAATGAAAAGACCTGTATCTACTGACGGTTCTAGATAAAATATTTCATTGTGATCCTATTCAATGCACCCAGTGCACTAGATTCTTTTACTCGAAGACCCTTTGGATGATTTTAGACTCATCATTACTCATTTGATCCCACTCAAATGCCAGCAAAAGAATTCTACAACTTTATCGAGATAAAGGTGCCCAACCTTTAACTTAAGTTGTGAACGTTTATTCAAGACTAACTAAAGAATTGTGTCTACCTCATACATATCCAGATGTACAAACAATTCTTCCTTTCTTATAGTCTTTTGACCTTATGATTATTTACTTTGACAATTATCATTATAAATGCTATAAGATTTTGTAAAACTAGAAATCACTTTATTAATATGAAAAGATTGTCAATTACAATATTATACTCTTGCTATTGAGCATAATTCTAACAATCTCCCACTTGCGCTATAGCAAGTGTGTCATATCTCTCATTCCCAGGTTCTCTAGGTACCCATCAAAACTCTTCAGAGGTAGAGCCTTTGTTAAAGGATCCGCTAGATTTTCTACTGACGCGATTTTGGTAATTGTCACGTCACCCCTATGCACAATCTCCCTTAAAAGATGATACTTCCTTTCAATGTGTTTATCTCTCTTATGAGGTTTTGGTTCTCTTGAATTAGCCACTACTCCACTGTTGTCACAGTAAATAATGATCTGCTTATTCGCATTAGGAACTATTTCCAAGTCAACCAAGAATTGGCGGAGCAAACAACCTCTTTGGCAGCTTCACATGCAGCAACATGTTGGGGTTTTTTCCATAAAGCTTGTAATATGTAAATATAATTTGAACATAAATAAAAGAAGTAGTATATTCATTCATTTTGTGTCATACTTTATATAACATGTGCACTTAACATCCAAGATTGCCGGATGTAATTTCAAACTGAGTATATGAATGTCATATATAGATGGATTCAGTTTGAAACGAGCAATCTAAAGAGTCCGTAGATAGCAAATAAAGCTGATGTACTTTATTTGTGATTAATCTACAGCTGCGATCCATTTCGTAGTGTACGGTGATCCTATCCTGGATCATTCATATGTAGATATGAGAATGGAGGCACCTTATATGATATGATCATATAGGACTGGGCCATGATCTATATGAATCTCTCACTAAGATCCGTTTAACGATGAGATTCATATATATCAACTAATGATGGCTATATGTGGGTGATCTTAATCCTGAGTGTCTTATCGACTCCTTCAGGTTAGATCGTGGTCTTTGATATACCATGGATGAGGTCGGAGTTGCATTCCCGATCAATATACTCCGTATGTTGGGATCGCGGTTTGGCTTGTGGCTGGGAAGGTTTGTACACAGTAGTGGAATCCACTACTTCTTGTGAGAAGTAGATGGTAGTTCCCTTAATGGTTGATTCGGGGCTTGAACAATATGAGCGATCTCCTAATTCAGTAAGGAATGTAGGATTTATTGTTCATTAGAGAATCAATGGTACTTAATGGAAAGATATGATTAGAGGGGTATAACGGATATTATGACCCAGCTCTAATTATGAACTACTTGTGGAGGATTATACCATATGTAATAGCAATATCGATGGACACCGAGAGTTATTGGTTTGTGTAAAAACGTCTACAGTTGAGAGAGTGTAGCTTCGGGTTTTTAGTCGAATAACACCGAAGTTAATAATCATGAAATATTAATTAAAGAGTTTAGTTAATAATTTCTAAGGATTATTAGAGCTCAAAATACTGTGGGTCCATTAGGTCCCCTTGCTAGCCCGATCGATTTAGGTAACAAGGGTCACGGTTAATTAATTGGATTGTCCAATTAATTGTGTTACGAAAGTGACACGTATTAATTCGGGAATTAATTGAATAATGGGATTATTTAATTAATGAATAATGGTGATTAAATAAATTAAATAATAAGATTATTTAATTATGTTGTTAATCACTAAATGGAGGGTGTTAGTTGATATTTGATTTTGAATAAAATAAGATAATATGATTATTTTATTTTATTAAATTAAATATTTGAAATTGAATTTGAAATGTTTGAATTTAAAAATAAATATTTAATATTTTTTAAAAGATATGAGATATTTTTGAAAAGTTTTAAAAATCAAATAAGATTTTGGTTTGTTTTTATTTGATATATATGAGATATATATTTAATTACAAAAAAAAACCGAATGACATCGATATCAAAGTAATCAGATTACTTGAATATTGTATGAGACAACATAACACAGAAATTGAAAAGAGAAGAGAAAAGTAATCGTGAACAGTAAAAAAAAAAAAAGCAAAAGCAAATAAAACAGAGAAAAAGTTAGGGTGTGGTGAGACCACAAGGGCTGCACCTCTAGAGTTTGTTTTTTCGTATGTGTGTTCTTTCTCTTCTTCCTCCATATAGGTCCTGAATATCGTGACTGCGCCCACACGCTGTTACCAGTTCCTGGAGATAGCGAGGAAGATCACGTGGTTCAAATCAGGAGCAGTTCGTATCAAAGTGAAGGAGTCTCCTACGTAGGTATGAACAAATTCCTTCACTTTATTATTGTATTTGATTATTACTGTACAAATGGGTTAGTTTAATGATTGCATTAAAAAAAATTTAAAACCTTCCGCTGCGCAATCTGTAACCCTAGGTTCCAACACAACATACTCAGCTTTCATGGTGGAATCAGCAATACATGATTGCTTGATACTCCTCCATATGACTGCTCCTCCTCCTATAGTAAACACAGATCCTGATGTGGATTTTCTGTAGTAAGAATCTGTATACCCAATGGGAATGAAATCCCTTCCAGAGTATACAAGCATATAATCTCTTGTTCTCTTGAGATACTTGAAAATATGCTTGACTGTCGTCCGGTGATTAGGATCAGGTTTCAATTGAAACCTACTAACTATGCCAATAGCAAAACAAATGTCTGGTCTAGTGCAGAGCATTGCATATGCGAGACTTCCAATTGCCGAGGCATATGGAACTCTACTCATGAATTGCTCTTCATGCTTATTCTTAGAAATTTGTTCCTTAGAAAGTTTGATTCCATGTCTGAAAGGTAACATACCTTTCTTGGAATCCTGCATGGAAAACCTAGACAGTATTTTGTCTATGTATGAAGCTTGGGATAATGCAATTGTTTTATTCTTTCTATCCCTTATTACTTGGATACCTAGAATAAAACTAGCTTCTCCTAAGTCCTTCATATCAAATTGTTTTGCTAACCATTCTTTTACTGATGTCAATACACCTACATCTTTTCCAATGAGTAGTATATCATCAACATAAAGAATTAGGAAAACCAACTTGTCACCCTTTATTCATTTATATACACAAGGTTTGTCAGGATTCTGAATAAATCCAAAACCTTTCAGAGCTTGATCGAACCTTATGTTCCAGGATCTGGATGCCTGTTTTAATCCATATATGGATTTCTGCAACTTGCATACCTTTTCCTTTTGGCACTTTTCAATGAATCCTTCTGGTTGCATCATATAAATGCTTTCGTCAAGACTTCCATTAAGGAAAGCTGTCTTGACGTCCATTTGCCAAATCTCTAGATCTAAAGATGCTGTAATGGATAAGAGTATCCTAATGGATTTAAGCATGGCCACAGGAGAGAAGGTTTCTTCATAATCGATACCTTCTTTCTGTGTGTAACCTTTAGCTACCAATCTAGATTTAAAAGTTTCCACCTTTCCATCCATACCTCTTTTTCTCTTTTATACCCACTTGCACCCAATGGGTTTTATCCCTTTTCGGCAAGTCTACAAGGGACCAGACTTTCTTATCGAACATGGATTCAATCTCAGATTGCATTGCCTTTTGCCAATGACGACAATCAACATCCTCTATTGCTTCCTTATAAGTGTAGGGATCATCGTCGTCCGAGAGATTCTCCACTGATTCTCCCAGACCGATGTATCTCTCGGGTTGTTTACTAACCCTCCCTCTACGATGAGGAATGGTAGGTTGTTGATTTTGTGTTGGAGTGGAACTTACAATTGGGCTAGGTTGTAAAACCTCTTGTGGAATTGTATCTCCTGACATCTCATTCAGGACAATTCTACTTTTGGGCACAAAATTATTCATATAGTCCTTTTCTAGATGTGAAGCATTTGTTGAAACAAATACTTTTAGATCTGAAAGAATATAGAAATAATATCCTTTAGTTTCTTTGGATACCCCACAAATATACATGTTTCAGAATGGGACTCCATCTTTTCTGTCTTTCCTTTTAACTCATGTGCAGGACAACCAAATATCCTCAAGTGTTGTAAACTAGGCTTTCGCCTAGTCCACAACTCATATGGTGTTTCAGGAACCGAATTAGATGGTACATCGTTTAGAATGTATATTGCAGTTTGTAAAGCATATCCCCTAAAAAGAAATAGGAAGCGTTGAATAACTCAACATTGACCTAACCATGTCTAAAAGAGTTCTATTTCTCCTTTCTGCCACCCCATTTTGTTGAGGTGTACCTGGTGCAGAAAACTGAGAAACTATCCCATTATCAATAAGATATTGCTGAAACTCACCAGATAGATACTCTCCACCACGATCAGATCTCAAGATTTTTATATGTTTCTCAAGTTGATTTTCTACTTTAGCCTTGAATGATTCGAACATGTCAAAAGCATCCGACTTATGTCTCATGAGATAAACATAGCCAAATCTCGAGTAATCATCTGTGAAGGTGATGAAGTACTCATATCCACCTCTAACCTGAATGCTCATAGGACCACATACATCAGTGTGTATTAATCCTAAACATTCAATGGATCATGCACCTTTGGTTGTGAACGGCCTTTTGGTTATTTTACCTTCCAAACAAGCTTCACAAGTTGGTAGATCATCGACCTTTAAGTCACTTAAAGGTCCGTCACATACCAATCTTTTAATCCTATTAAGGTTAATATGATCTAGGCGTAAATGCCAAAGGTAGGTTTCATCTTTTGATAATTTTACTCTTTTATGATTAGGTTCCGTTAATTCTATATCTAACGAGTGAGAGATATTTCTATACAAAAAGAATAGACCATTTTCCAATGTACCTTTGTAAACAATTTTTTCATTCTTACTAATAATAAAAGCTTTAGTAACCGAATATCCAAATTTATTTAAACAAGAAACTGAAATCAAATTCCTCCTGAATTGAGGTACATAATAAACGTCTATTAAATCTAAATGCCTACTAGAATCTAAAATAACTCTAATATCTCCCACTGTACTTGCAAACACTAACGTTCCGTTGCCCAAGCGCAAGTTGATTTCATCTTTATTCAGCCTTCTCCTTTCTTGGAACTCCTGTAAGGAATAACAAACATGATTAGTGGCTCCAGAGTCTATGATCCAAGAATCTGTAGAATCTGCCAGAAAACATGTTTCAAGATAATTAATATTACCTTCTTCCTTCTTATTTTGGGACTTTGGGCAATTTCTTTTCCAATGTCCTTTTTCACCACAATGGAAGCATTTCCCTTTGATCTTGGTTACTTTCTTGGTTTCCTTCTTGGTAGGCCCAATTTGCTTTTTCTTCTGTTGTGTTTTGACCTTCTGACAGGTCTTAACAGTAGCAACTTTACCAACCAAATGAATCTCTTGACCTTTGTTTTTCACAAGGATCTTTTCAGCGCTTTGAACATCTTGCATCAGGCCTTCCAAGGTGTATTCCTTATTGTTCAAGGTGTAGTCCAACTTGAACTGATCAAAGGAATCTGATAGTGAGTTGACAATCATGTCAATTTTCGTCTCACCATCTATCTCAGCACCATTAAGTTCTGCAACATTGAGATGTACTATGACTTTCATCATGTGATCTTTCACAGCCTGTCCAGGTTTCATCCTAAGATTCATAAAAGCAGTCACTGCCTTTCTCTTAGTCGACCTAGACCTCATAGCAAACATCTCTTCCAGAGACATCATTATATCAGCAGCATACTCCATTCCTTCATGCTGCTGTGGTAACACGTCGGAGATAGTGGCCATAATGTAGCATTTGGCCATATCATCTGAAGTCTTCCATTGCTCATACTCATCTCTTTCGCAAAATATTAGATTCATTATTAGGAAGGGGTGGTTTAGGAGTAGTCAGAACAAACTTATGCGTTACACTTTGCAGCAACAACCCAATTTTCCTTTTCCATGTGACATAATTATCTCCAGTTAAAGTATTATCTTTCGGGATGTTCATAAGTGATGGAGTCATGATTTCTGAATAAAAAAAATTATATATGAGCAAATAATCATGATAAAGCATTTTTAAATATTTATCTTGAATTAAATAAATAATTCAATCATAAAAATTCAAAGGTGATCCAACACCCATAAACGTTACGCCTCCTCTAGGAGTACGTAGCATTTACCAGTTGGACTAGGTCCCACCTAACTGTTAATATAAGAACCAGCGTTTTCAATTTTAGCCTTGCAATTTTATTAACAAGAACTCTCGGGAGGATATTAATAAAATCACATTGAGTGTGTTACCAAGATATCGACCCTCAATTTTCTCTCACGAAAATCCCTCCTCTAGGAGTAGATTTCGTTGAAGTCAATTGTCTAGTCTATCCTTATAAGGAAGTATTTTGCTAAATTCCATTTATGGACGCCCCTTGGGGGGATTGCCACTAAATAATAAAGCTCAACTAACCTTGGAGGTCATAGGTGTTCTAACATACCTTCTCCCACTCAATTATTTAAGGCATGTGATTAAATTCCATAGAATGATTTTACCAAGTTATCTAGATGACAATTAGATACCTAAATCATTCAATGCATGTTCATACCAAAAGAGATATATGAGTGGCACTCCTATTCTATATGACATGTTATCATTCAACAACAAATATTGTAATATTTACGGAAATATAAATAGCTACAATTTTGGTCCATCCTAGAAAAGCAAGTAAATTACATTTGTTTGGAATACAAAGTATTCTTTCTTGGCGAACAAGTCTTCAAGCGGCCATCATCCACTTCCTCACCCCTCGGCTACCACCTTTGGTCGTGCACACCCCTTGGGTCCATAAAGGGCCACCATGCGCAGCCCATGAAATATAAGTGGCTGCCGTGTGCAGCCCATGCACCTAACAAGCGTAGCTACCCGCTAACATGCACGCACGCTTGTTGCCATGGTGCCCACGGTACCAAGCTTGTTCCTATTGCTTCCTCTTCCGCTTCTAATTCTTCAACTCTTCGAATCTTCGAAACTTGAATGTATTACAGCAGATTTTACACAAAAAATTACTGCAGTATTTTTTTTTAATTCACTGCAGTAATTTTTACACAAGAAAAACTGCACTATTTTATACAAAAAAAACTGCAGTATTTTTTAATACAATATAAAAATAAAGAATCTAGCAACTACCAAGAAGGAACTTATGACGATAATAGGCCATAGGCCACCCTTCTTGTTACAATTCCGAAACAAAAATACATTGAAATTCTATGACCAAAATCGAGCAATAACAATTCACTTTATAATAACATATATAAATCCATACATGCCACATGTAATTATATATGCGAATACCTAGAGTGCCATCTCTTTCTAAAACATGCATAATCACAATAAAAAGAAATAGATTCACGTATATATACATTAATTAATTAAAGGGTATAACCTAGCTCTGATACCAATTGTAGGGAAAAATACGAAAACTGCAGCGGAAGCGAGACTAAAAACGAATTTAGTATAGTTTAAAAATTTTCCAATATTTAAACCTTAACCCTTTAATTAATTAAACATACATATATTCAAAAGATATCATACCTCTTGTCGCGTGATCTGATTGACTTAGCGTCGATGGTAATCCGCAAGATCTTCCAATCCGATCACGAACGTGAATCACCTAGGAGCGTGGTCTCCCTATTCTTTGAATTGCGTACTTGAGAATGGAAAAATGAAATCTTCTTTCCTGATCGTTAATCACAAAAACTCCAAGAGCCTAGAAAGATTGTTCCGGTCACTTTTGAATTCACAATCGTTATGATTGAAACTCGCGTGAACCTAAATCGAAAGTGTGCACAAAACCTTTTTATGTAAAGGCTTGCAAGTGCACTATCGAATTTAGAACTATCTTTCTCTCTTTCTCTTGGCTGAATTTTCACTATGTTCTAGAGTTGGAATTTTTTTTATTCAAAAGCAAGAGAATAAAAAATTCTTTCTCTCAATTTTTTTTTCTTCTATTACTATTAATTCCGAAATTAATAATATATATATAGGTATACAAATCCTTTCCTAAAGAGGATTTACTTGGTGGGCAAGAATCCTATCTGTAGGTGGATTACTTGGTGACAAAGAATCCTTTTTCAAAAAAAAGATTTCTTTTCCACACCAAGACTCCTAATCCAACTCAAATAGCTGTATTTGTGATTATATTAAAGACTTCCTTATTTGATTAGATAAATAAATTCTTAATTTATTTACTTACCAAATTAAGTCTTTTATATTTATTATACTACTATAATAGTATACTACTAGGAAACATAATTTCTTGTCAGAAAAAGATTTTGATTTTTAATTAAATAATTAATTAATCAATTAATTAATTTCCATTTAATCAAACAATAAAATAAAATAATATTTTAGGCTATTATTATAGCCTTGCCGCCCACACACAAAAAATATGGGCCAAATATTATTTTCTTATTTTATTTAATTCATTCAGGCTTTAAATAAAAGCTTAATCCATTCAGGTTTTAAATAAAAGCTCACATGTGAACCAGACCCATTCTTACTGAAAGAAACAAGCCCACATGCCTCTCATTAATATATTAATATAATTTGAGCAGCCCATTAAATAAATAATGTGCAAATTATATTCTTAATATATTAAATACAATTCAAGTGATCCATAAATTAGATGGACTCATAAATTAGTCCGGTAGAATATATCAAGTGATCCATGCAAGTCCGTGTGGATTGAGGATCTTGACAGGCTATCTAAATTGAAGCTTCAATAGACATAACCTAATCACAATCAACAAATGATTCACTTAGGTCCGATCTATTAATTTTAGCTCATTCCACTAAAGATCTAAAATTGAACTCTTAAATAAAGATAGAATAAGAAGATGTTTCTTATTCATACCCTAGACAATCTTATTGGAGATAGTGTATCCTCGTGTATAATATCAGTAATCGCCAAGAGCTCATAGACCGCCTATAGCTCTCCTAGTTACTATATTTACTCATATGACCACGGTTTTGAACTTGGATATTTTGACTTGTCCAGAAGCCATGTTTTCAATAGACATTGTCGAAAACTCAGCGTTGAGATTTAATATCCAATACCTCAAAATATCCATAAGATAATATTAAACTCTCATTCAATAAATTGAGCCACGATGTCCATATCTATAAATGAAGTCCTCTATCGAGTAACAAATGAATACCACCAAACTATCGAGGACAGACTATGCTATATATGTTAGGATTATGCTCAATAGCAAGAGTGTAATATTGTAATTGATAATCTTTTCATATTAATAAAATGTTTTCTGATTCTTACAAATACTTATAGCATTTATTATTATAATTGTCAGGGCAATAATCAGAAGGTCAAAAGACTATGAGAAATGAAGAATTGTTCATACATCCGGATATGTCTGAGGTAGACACAATTCTTTAGTTTGTCTTGAATAACGTTCACAACTTAAGTTAAAGGTTGGGCACCTCTATCTTGATAAAGTTGTAGAATTCTTTTACTAGCATTTGAGTGAGATCAAATGAGTTATGATGAGTCTAAAATCATCGAAAGGTTTTTGAGTAAAAGAATCTAGTGCACTGGGTGCATTGAACAGGATCACAATGAAATACTTTATCTAGAACCGTCACTAGATATAAGTCTTTTCATTATTAGGACAATCGGAGAGTCAATCTTAATCCTGAGATAAATGGTGGACTTATGGTTGCAAGTGTTATCATTTGAGCTATCAATGAGTACGATTATATAGCATAGTCTATCCTCGATAGTTTGGTGGTATTCATTTGTTAATCGATAGAGGACTTCATTTATAGATATGGACATCGTGGCTCCATTTATTAAATGAGAGTATAATATCATCATATGGATGTTTTGAGGTATTGGATATTAAATCTCAACGCTGAGTTTTCAATAATGATTATTGAAGACATGGCTTATGGACAAGTCAAAATATCCAAGTTCAAAATGTGGTCATATGAGGAAATATGGTAACTTGGAGAGCTATAGGCGGTCTATGAGCTCTTGGCTATTGCTGATATTATTCACGAGGGTACACAGTCTCCTATAAGATTGTCTAGGGTATGAATGCGAAACATCTCCTTATTCTATCTTTATTTAAGAGTTCAATTTTAGCTCTTTAGTGGAATGAGTTAAAATTAATAGATCGGACCTAAGTGAATCATTTGTTGATTGTGATTAGGTTATGTCTATTGAAGCTTAAATTTAGATAGCCCGCCGAGATCCACAATCCACACGTACTTGCATGGATCACTTGATATATTCTACCGGACCAATTTATGGGTCCATCTAGAATTGCATTTAATATATTAAGAATATAATATGTCTATTATTTATTTAATGGGCTGCTCTATTATATTAATATATTAGAAGGAGACATGTAGGCTTGTTTCTTTTAGTAAGAATAAGTCTGGTTCACATGTGGGCTTTTATTTAAAGTCTAATGGATTAAATAAAATAAGAAAATAATATTAGGCCCATGTATATATGGTGTGGGCGGTAAGGCTAATAAAATAGCCCAAGATATTATTTTATTTTATTGTTTTGATTAAATGGAAATTAATTAATTATTTAATTAATTAATAGTTTAAATCAAAATCTTTTTCTGATCAGTAAATAAAATACTATGTGTTGGATTAGGGTTAGAATTCTTTTACATGATAGGAGTCCTAATGTGGTAAGGATTAAGTCCACATACACTCCATACCACACAAAGAATTCGGCCACCCTAGTCCTATAAGGGTTAGGATTCTTAAATTGATAGGAATTAGGGAAAAGCACAATTCCTTTTCAAGTAAGGAAATTGGCAAACCCTAGATTTCCTACACAAAGAATTCGGCCAACCCTATTTTGAGAAGGAGAAATTTCGGTCACTTTATAAATATAAGGTGATAAATTTCGGCCACCTAGAAGCTTGAGTAAGAGAGATTTTTGTTTGCTTTGAAAAATAAAAATCTTACTCAATACACATAGAATTTCGGCCAAGAGAGAAAAAGAAAATTAAGTTTTCATTCGATAGTGCACTTGCAAGCCTTTAACATCAAAAGGTTTTGTGCACACTTTCGATTTAGGGTTACGCTAGTTCCAATCATATTGATTGTGAATTCAAAAGTGACCGGAACTATTTTTCTAGGCTCTTGGTGTTTTGGGATTGAAGATCAGGATCAGAAGTTCCATACATCCATTCTCAGGTAAGCAATTCAAAGAAAAAAGGGAGACCACGCTCCTTGATGATTAGCGTACGTGCTAGGATTGAAGATCTTGCGGATTACCATCGACGTAAGTCAATCGGATCATGCGACAAGAGGTATTTAACTCTAACAGTATATTTGTGTTTAATTAATTAAAGGGTTAAGGTTCAAATCTTTAGAAAAATTTTAAACTATACGAAAATCTACTTTTCGCCTTCCGCTGCGGTTTTAGTTAATTTTTCCCTACAATTGATATCAGAGCCTGGTTGTACCATTTAATTAATTAATGTATATATACGTGAATCTATTTCTTTTTATTGTGATTATGCATGTTTTAGAAAGAGATGGCACTCTAGGTATTCGCATATATAATTACATGTCGAATGTATGGATTTATATATGTTGTTATAAAGTGAATTGTTATTGCTCAATTTTGGTCCTAGATTTTCCATGTAATTTTTGTTCCTTCTTGATAGTTGCTTAATTTTTTTTATGCTGTATAAAAATAGTGCAGTTTTTTTTCAGATATTAAAAATAGTGCAGTTTTTATATATGTTGTTATAAAGTGAATTGTTATTGCTCAATTTTGGTCCTAGATTTTCCATGTAATTTTTGTTTCGGAATTGTAACAAGAAGGGTGGCCTATTATCGTCACAAGTTCTTTCTTGATAGTTGCTTAATTTTTTTTATGCTGTATAAAAATAGTGCAGTTTTTTTTAATATATTAAAAATACTGCAGTATTTTTTTGTGCAGTTTTTTATTTGTAAAAAAAAATAAAAAATAAAAAATAAAAAAATACTGCAGTGGTTAATAAAAAAAAATTACTGCAGTATTTTATTGTATAAAATAAGCTGTAATATATTCAAAATTTGAAGACTCGAAGATTTGAAGAAATTGGAGCATCCAGAACCCGTCTTGGCACCCGCGCGCACGCAACTAAGCGTGCAGCTGCACTTGTTGCGGTGCAGCAGCGCGTGACCCATGCATAGGCTGGCCGTGCGGCAGCTCATGCCCTTGCATGGGCTAGGCGTGCGCATGGGCTGCTATGGTGATCTTTAAGCGCTCGAGTTTCGTGCGCGAGATAGGTCGCTTGAAGTCTTATCCGCCAAGAAAGGAGTTTTGTGGCTATTTATTTTTAATGTATAAATATTACAATATCTGTTATTGTATGATAACATGTCATATGGAATAGGAGTGCCACTCATATATCTCTTTTGATACGAACATGCATTGAATGATTTTTGTATCTAATTGGCATCTAGATAACTTAGTAAAATCATTCTTTGGAATTTAATCACACGCCTTAAATAATTGAGTGGGAGAAGGTGTGTTAGAACGCCTATGGCCTCCAAGGTTAGTTGAGTTTTATTATTTTTGGTAATCCCCCCAAGGGGTCTCCATAAATGGAATTTAACAAAATACTTCCTTACAAGAATAGACTAGACAATTGACTTAAACGAAATCTACTTCCCAAGGAGGGATTCTCGTGAGAGAAAATTGAGGGTTAATATCTTGGTAACACACTCAATGTAATTTTATTAATATCCTCCCAAGATTTCTTGTTAATAAAATTGCAAGACTAAAATTGAAAACGCTGGTTGTTATGCTAACAATTAGGTGGGACCTAGTCTAACTAGTAAATAGTACGAACTCCCAAAGGAGGCGTAAGATTTATGGGTGTTGGATCACCGTTGAATTTTTACGATTGAATTATTTATTTAATTCAAGATAAATTTTTAAAAGTGCTTTATCATGATTATTTACTTATATATGTTTTTGTTTTAATCAGAAATCATGACCCCATCACTTATGAACATCCTGAAAGATAACACCTTAACTGGAGATAATTATGTCACATGGAAAAGGAAAATTGGGTTGTTGATGCAAAGTGAAAAACATAAATTTGTTCTGACTACTCCTAAACCACCCCTTCCTAATAATGAATCTAGTGTGATGCAAAGAGATGAGTATGAGCAGTGGAAGACTTCTGATGATATGGCAAAATGTTATATTATGGCCACTATCTCCGACGTGTTGCAACAGCAACATGAAGGAATGGAGTCCGTTGCTGATATAATGATGTCTCTAGAGGAAATGTTTGCTATGAGGTCTAGGACGACTAAGAGAGAGGCAGTGACTGCTTTTATGAATCTTAGGATGAAACCTGGACAATCTGTGAAAGATCACATGATGAAAGTCATTGCACATCTCAATATTGCTGAACTAAATGGTGCTGAGATTGATCGTGAGACCAAAATTGATATGGTAGTCAACTCACTGTCAGATTCCTTTGATCAGTTCAAGTTGGAATACACCTTGAACAAAAAGGAATACACCTTGCAGGGTCTGATGCAAGATGTTCAAAGCGCTGAAAATATCCTTGTGAAAAACAAAGGTCAAGAGATTCATTTGGTTGGTAAAGTTGCTACTGTTAAGACCAGTAACAGTACACCTTGCAGGGTCTGATGCAAGATGTTCAAAGCGCTGAAAATATCCTTGTGAAAAACAAAGGTCAAGAGATTCATTTGGTTGGTAAAGTTGCTACTGTTAAGACCCGTAACAGTACACCTTGCAGGGTCTGATGCAAGATGTTCAAAGCGCTGAAAATATCCTTGTGAAAAACAAAGGTCAAGAGATTCATTTGGTTGGTAAAGTTGCTACTGTTAAGACCCGTAAGAAGGTCAAGAAACAATAGAAGAAAAAGCAACTTGGACCTACCAAGAAGGAAACCAAGAAAGTAACCAAGATCAAAGGGAAATGCTTCCTTTGTGGTGAAAAGGGACATTGGAAAAGAGATTGCCCAAAGTCCCAGAATAAGAAGGAAGAAGGTAATATTAATCATCTTGAAACATGTTTTCTGGCAGATTCTACTGATTCTTGGATCATAGACTCTGGAGCCACTAATCATGTTTGTTATTCCTTGCAGGGGTTCCAAGAAAGGAGAAGGCTGAATGAAGATGAAGTCAATTTGCGCTTGGGCAAGTGGAACGTTAGTGTCTGCAAGTGCAATGGGAGATATTAGAGTTATTTTAGTCTAGTAGGCATTTAGATTTAATAGACGTTTATTATGTACCTCAATTCAAGAGGAATTTAATTTCAGTTTCTTGTTTAAATAAATTTGGATATTCGGTTACTTTTAATAAAGCTTTTATTATTAGTAAGAATGACAAAATTGTTTGCAAAGGTACATTGGAAAACGGTTTATTCTTTTTGCATAGAAATATCTCTCACTCGTTAGACACAGAAATAACGGAACCTAATCATAAAAGAGTAAAATTATCAAAAGATGAAACCTACCTTTGGCATTTACATCTAGGTCACATGAACCTTAATAGGATTAAAAGATTGGTATGTGACGGACCTTTAAGTGACTTAAAGGTTGATGATCTACCAACTTGTGAATCTTGTTTGGAAGGTAAAATGACCAAAAGGCTGTTCAATACCAAAGGTGCAAGAGCTACTGAATGTTTAGGACTAATACACACTGATGTATGTGGTCCTATCAGCATTCAAGCTAGAGGTGGATATGAGTACTTCATCACCTTCACAGATGATTACTCAAGATTTGGTTATGTGTATTTCATGAGACATAAGTCGGATGCTTTTGACATGTTCAAAGCATTCAAAGCTGAAGTAGAAAATCAGCTTGAGAAACATATACAAATCTTGAGATCTGATCGTGGTGGAGAATATCTATTTGGAGAGTTTCAACAATATCTTATTGATAATGGGATAGTTTCTCAATTTTCTGCACCAGGTACACCTCAACAAAATGGGGTAGCAGAAAGGAGAAATAGAACTCTTTTAGAGATGGTTAGGTCAATGTTGAGTTATTCAACACTTCCTATTTCTTTTTGGGGATATGCTCTACAAACAGCAATATACATTCTAAACGATGTACCATCTAAATCTGTCCCTAAAACCCCACATGAATTATGGACTGGGCGAAAACCTAGTTTACAACACTTGAGGATATTTGGTTGTCCTGCACATGTGTTGAAAGGTAAGACAGAAAAGATGGAGTCCCGTTCAGAAACATGTATATTTGTGGGGTATCCAAAAGGAACTAAAGGATATTATTTCTATAGTCCTAATGATCTAAAAGTATTTGTTTCAACAAAGGCTTCATTTCTAGAAAAGGACTATATGAATAATTTTGTGCCCAAAAGTAGAAATGTCCTGAATGAAATGTCAGGAAATACAATTCCACAAGAGGTTTCACAACCTAGTCCAATTGTAAGTTCCACTCCAACATAAAATCAACAACCTACCATTCATTGTCGTAGTGGGAGGGTTATAACACAACCCGAAAGATACATCGGTCTAGGAGAATCTGTGGAGAATCTCCCGGACGACGATGATCCCTACAAGTACAAGGAAGCAATGGAGGATGTTGATTGTCGTCATTGGCAAAAGGCAATGCAATCTGAGATTGAATCGATGTTCAATAACAAAGTCTGGTCCCTTGTAGACTTGCCTAAAGGGATAAAACCCATTGGGTGTAAGTGGGTATACAAGAGGAAAAGAGGTATGGATGGTAAGGTGGAAACCTTTAAAGCTAGACTGGTAGCTAAAGGTTATACACAGAAAGAAGGTATCGATTACGAGGAAACCTTCTCTCCTGTGGCCATGCTTAAATCCATTATGATACTCTTATCCATTGCAGAATCTCTAGACCTAGAGATTTGGCAAATGGACGTCAAGACAGCTTTCCTTAATGGAAGTCTTGAGGAGAGCATCTACATGATGCAACCAGAAGGATTCATTGAAAAGGGCCAAGAGAAAAGAGTATGCAAATTGCAAAAGTCCATATATGGACTGAAGCAAGCATCCAGATCCTGGAACATAAGGTTCGATCAAGCTGTGAAAGGTTTTGGATTTATTCAAAACCCTAACGAACCTTGTGTATACAAAAGGATTAAAGGCGACAAGTTGGTTTTCCTCGTTCTTTATGTTGATGCTATACTACTCATTGGAAACGATGTAGGTGTATTGACATGAGTAAAAGAATGGTTAGCAAAACAATTTGATATGAAGGACTTAGGAGAAGCAAGTTATATTCTTGGTATCCAAGTAATAAGGGATAGAAAGAATAGAACGATTGCATTATCCCAAGCTTCATACATTGATAAAATCTTGTCTAGATTTTCCATGCAAGATTCCAAGAAATGTATGTTACCTTTTAGACATGGAATCAAACTTTCTAAGGAACAGGTTCCTAAGAATGAGCATGAAGAGCAATTCATGAGTAGACTTCCATATGCCTCGGCAGTTGAAAGTCTCATGTATGCAATGCTCTGTACTAGACCAGATATTTGTTTTGTTTTTGGCATAGTTAGCAGGTTTCAATCGAAACCTGGTCTTGATCATTGGACAGTAGTCAAGCATATTTTCAACTATCTTAAAAGAACTAGAGATTATATGCTTGTATACTCTGGAGGGGAATTAATTCCCGTTGGGTATACAGATTCTGATTTCCAGTCGGATTCTGACTCCAGAAAATCCACATCAGGATCTGTGTTTACCATTGGAGGAGGAGCAGTCATATAGAGGAGTATCAAGCAATCTTGTATTGCTGATTCCACCATGGAAGCTGAGTATGTTGCTGCATGCGAAGCTGCAAAAGAGACTGTTTGGCTCCGCCAATTCTTGATTGACTTGGAAGTGGTTCCTAATGCGAATAAGTAGATCACTATACACTGTGACAACAGTGGAGCAGTGGATAATTCGAGAGAACCAAGAAGTCATAAGAGAGGTAAATACATAGAAAGGAAATATCACCTTTTAAGGGAAATTGTTCATAGGGGAGATGTGACGATCACCAAAATCACGTCAGCAGAAAATCTAGCGGATCCTTTCACAAAGGCTCTACCTCAGAAGAGTTTTGATGAGCACCTAGAGAATATGGGAATGAGAGATATGACACACTTGCTATAGCGCAAGTGGGAGATTGTTAGGATTATGCTCAATAGCAAGAGTGTAATATTGTAATTGACAATCTTTTCATATTAATAAAGTGTTTTCTGATTCTTACAAATACTTATAGCATTTATTATTATAATTGTCAAGGTAAATAATCATATTGTAATTGAGAAATGAAGAATTGTTCATACATCCGGATATATGTGAGGTAGACACAATTCTTTAGTTAGTCTTGAATAACGTTCACAACTTAAGTTAAAGGTTGGGCACCTCTATCTTGATAAAGTTGTAGAATTCTTTTACTAGCATTTGAGTGGGATCAAATGAGTTATGATGAGTCTAAAATCATCGAAAGGTTTTCGAGTAAAAGAATCTAGTGCACTGGGTGCTTTGAACAGGATCACAATGAAATACTTTATCTAGAACCGTCACTAGATATAAGTCTTTTCATTATTAGGACAATCGGAGAGTCGATCTTAATCCTGAGATAAATGATGGACTTATGGTTCCAAGTGTTATCATTTGAGCTATCAATGAGTACGATTATATAGCATAGTCTATCCTCGATAGTTTGGTGGTATTCATTTGTTAATCGATAGAGGACTTCATTTATAGATATGGACATCGTGGCTCCATTTATTAAATGAGAGTATAATATCATCATATGGATGTTGTGAGGTATTGGATATTAAATCTCAACGTTGAGTTTTCAATAATGATTATTGAAGACATGGCTTCTGGACAAGTCAAAATATCCAAGTTCAAAATGTGGTCATACGAGGAAATATGGTAACTTGGAGAGCTATAGGCGGTCTATGAGCTCTTGGTGATTACTGATATTATTCACGAGGATACACCATCTCCTATAAGATTGTCTAGGGTATGAATGAGAAACATCTCCTTATTATATCTTTATTTAAGAGTTCAATTTTAGCTCTTTAGTGGAATGAGTTAAAATTAATAGATCGGACCTAAGTGAATCATTTGTTGATTGTGATTAGGTTATGTCTATTGAAGCTTAAATTTATATAGCCCGTCAAGATCCACAATCCACACGTACTTGCATGGATCACTTGATATATTCTACCGGACCAATTTATGGGTCCATCTAGAATTGCATTTAATATATTAAGAATATAATATGTCTATTATTTATTTAATGGGCTGCTCTATTATATTAATATATTAGAAGGAGACATGTGGGCTTGTTTCTTTTAGTAAGAATAAGTCTGGTTCACATGTGGGCTTTTATTTAAAGTCTAATGGATTAAATAAAATAAGAAAAATAATATTAGGCCCATATATATATGGTGTGGGCGGCAAGGCTAATAAAATAGCCCAAGATATTATTTTATTTTATTGTTTTAATTAAATGGAAATTAATTAATTATTTAATTAATTAATAGTTTAAATCAAAATCTTTTCCTGATCAGTAAATAAAATACTATGCGTTGGATTAGGGTTAGAATTCTTTAAGTGATAGGAGTCCTAATGTGGTAAGGATTAAGTCCACATACACTCCATACCACATAAACAATTCGGCCACCCTAGTCCTATAAGGGTTAGAATTCTTAAATTGATAGAAATTAGGGAAAAGCACAATTCCTTTTCAAGTAAGGAAATTGGCCAACCCTAGATTTCCTACACAAAGAATTCGGCCAACCCTATTTTGAGAAGGAGAAATTTTGGTCACCTTATAAATATAATGTGATAAATTTCGGCCACCAAGAAGCTTGAGTGAGAGAGATTTTTGTTTGCTTTGAAAATAAAAATCTTACTCAATACACATAGAATTTCGGCCAAGAGAGAAAAAGAAAAATAAGTTCTCATTCGATAGTGCACTTGCAAGCCTTTAACATCAAAAGGTTTTGTGCACACTTTCGATTTAGGGTTACGCGAGTTCTAATTATATCGATTGTGAATTCAAAAGTGACCGGAACTATTTTTCTAGGCTCTTGGTGTTTTGGGATTGAAGATCAGGATCAGAAGTTCCATACATCCATTCTCAGGTAAGCAATTCAAAGAAAAAAGAGAGACCACGCTCCTAGGTGATTCACGTACGTGCTAGGATTTAAGATCTTACGGATTACCATCGACGTAAGTCAATCGGATCACGCGACAAGAGGTATTTAACTCGAACCGTATATTTGTGTTTAATTAATTAAAGGGTTAAGGTTCAAATCTTTAGAAAAATTTTAAACTATACGAAAATCTACTTTTCGCCTTCCGCTGCGATTTTATTTAATTTTTCCCTACAATATAATCGTACTCATTGATAGCTCAAATGATAACACTTGCAATCATAAGTCCATCATTTATCTCAAGATTAAGATAGACTCTCTGATTGTCCTCATAATGAAAAGACTTGTATCTACTGACAGTTCTACATAAAATATTTCATTGTGATCCTATTCAATGCACCTAGTGCACTAGATTCTTTTACTCGAAGACATTTTCGGTGATTTTAGACTCATCATAACTCATTTAATCCCACTCAAATGCCATCAAAAGAATTCTACAACTTTATCAAGATAAAGGTGCCCAACCTTTAATTTAAGTTGTGCACGTTTTTTCAAGACTAACTAAAGAATCGTGTCTACCTCATATATATCCAGATGTACGAACAATTATTCCTTTCTCATAGTCTTTTGACCTTATGATTATTTACTTTGACAATTATCATTATAAATGCTATAAGATTTTATAAAACTAGAAATCACTTTATTAATATGAAAAGATTGTCTATTACAATATTACACTCTTGCTATTGAGCATAATCCTAACACTCATCCTTAAAAGAGATTGAAGATCTTAAGAATGACTTTACTCAAAGAGTGGGGCTAATGCAAGCCGAAATCCTAGCAAAAGATGAAGCTTTGGAGATAATGAAGACAAGGGAACTTGACCACCTTGCGGAGCTTGCAAAGGTCAAAGAGTTGAAAGCAAAGAAAAAGGAAGTGATCCCACTTCTGAAAGAAGATAAGCTTGACTTGAGTCAAGGAATTTCGAGTGCCATAGTCACCAAACCAAGTCTCAACAAATCAAAGAAAAAGGAAGCAAAAAAGAAGAGAAATCAAGTCCCACATTCATCTTTAGAATAGAAGGACAAGCAACCAACGCTAGAAATCCTCAAGAAACCTACTCCAAAGTCAGGTCCAAATCAAGATAAGAACAAGAAGCCAAGAAGGAACAAGCAAGCCTCCAAGCAAACCACAAGAAATCTAAGAGGTACAAACTCTCACTTCATTCCCATTTGTTATAAGTGCCACATTAGAGGCCATATTGGACCACAATGTACCAATATGAAATGGCAATGTGTGACAAATGTGAGACCTAGGATTACAAAGTTGGTTGTTAAATCCATATGGATTGACAAGACCAAACTAGAAGGACTCAAGAGGAATGGACCCCTTTGGGTCAAGAAAAGTGAGAATGGCTATGTTGTGATAAAGCCACCCATCTTTGATGGTGGTTGAGTGCTTGTGTTATATGAACTTTTTGATATGTTTGTTAATGTGCATGAATTTAAAAGTTTTAAGGAAAAGATGCACATAATGGACATTTGTTTTTGTTTACATTTACGGACTTGTTAAATTGTAATAACTATATTTTAAGCTTTTGAACAATGACTAGTTAGTGCTAAGAGTCTTGAGTCTTTTATTTATCTCTATGTCATGCCACAATTGTGCTTAATCATAAATGATGAGATGCATGGAATGAGATAGGTTTGGGGGTTGACACTCCTTAGTTGTTTAGATTAGGTTATATGTTGTTTTAATTTACTTGTAAAATTTCGGATACAATCATATGCTTGTAGTGTTTTGGTGTGAATTTTTGTGTGTGCAGGTTTGAAAGCAAGATATCCAAGGACCAAGGCATTTTTGGCCTCAAAGCAACCATTTTCAAGATCTGGGACCAGAATCTACGAGAAGGAAGTCGTAAAAGTAACTCACAGAAATCACCGACAGTATTCTACGAGAAGGAAGTCGTAGATGAAAGTCGCAGAACCTACTGGAATTGATCTGCGAGATAAAATGACAAGAAGAAAGTCACAGAAGGAGATCGCAAAATTCACTGGAAGGGAACTGCGACCAAGATCTGCTAGAAGGAAGTCGTAGAATGAACTCGTAAAAGTTACCGACAGTGTTCTGTGAGAAGAAAGTAGCAGAATGAACTCGTAAACTTTACCGATAGTGATCTGCTAGAAGAAAGTCACATAAGGAACTCGCATAAGTCACTAGAATGCATCTGCAACAAGACATTGCGACATCGAAGTCGCAAAAATAGATTCGAGGTCACAATGTAGCTTGGAAAGGCAATTTCCCTGGTTAGTGATATGTGTTCGAATGAGATAAAATCATCTAAACCTAAGCTAAATTGATTTACATTAGATGACATGTGGGAAAGATTGCGCCTAGATTTAATTCTTCCCAACTGTGAGAAATATGACTACTTGGTTGTACTATAACAATATACATTTTGGATTGCTAGAACCTGTGCTTAAGGGTGTGGATATTTTTTTTAATTAGTAGTAGATATTAGGATTGTATCTATGTTTTTGTGTCCAATGGATTTTAGGTGTTTATATTTATTTTTGTAAATCCTTGTGAAAGTACCCTGTTTTGAAATTTTGAGGTGAAAACATTCCACAAAAAACTGTACTAATTGGTGAAGAAATAAATGTTTCCGTCCACGTAGTGTTCATCATTCTTTCGTTATGATTCCAAGGTTATAAAATTCTGCATGTGAAAATTCTGCACGTGAGCGTGTTTTTGAAATTTATGAGTGTTTCTTTGACTGAAGGTCAAGAGCGTGCCCTGTTTTGAAAATTCTGCACGTGACCTGTTTTTGACGTCTATTTTTACACTTTTCCAATTTGAATTTTGAAATATTTACTGAATGAAAAGTGTTCATTTGCATGTATATATTCTGGTATCAAAATATGAGAAAGTTTGATTGAGTGTATTTGAAAATATACATTGAAGAACGAACGTTGGTCGAATTCAAAAGCTGACAGTTTTTGTGTAATGTTGTCCTCCATGTTTAGATGTTTCTTTTGCAAGGTGTTTTTATTAATTTGTTTTGAAATTTTGTGTTGTGTTATATATTTATTTATGTTTGTGATTATTTGTATATAAGTGTTAGTATGTTTTGTGCCCGGATTTCAAACCGATGAACTCTTTGTCCATGTTCTTAAATATTTCAACATTAAGGACAATGTCGAGTTTAGGTTTGGGGGTGTGGACACTAGTGCCATTTTTGCGATATATGTGTTCTGAATATTGTGTTTTTATGCTTTGTCAAAATTTTATAATAGTTGCGAATTGAGCTATCTTTGAACAAATTGTTTGAATGAGATGTTCTGAGTAGTGCTATTGAGGAGTCTTTCGCATGTGTTAATTGTTGAGTCTTGGCTAACTTCTTTTCAGTCAAGGAATTTTTTTTTTCGCATGATGTGAATTTAGTCCCTTTATCTTAGTGTCTAAGTGGACTAGACTCCGTGCTCGAATGTTAGGATTAATAGTGAGGACTACCCATGTAAGATTTTTGTGCCTTAGCGTTCATTTCTGAGGGTAAATTATGTTTCTATTCTTAAACAATCTTCGAATATGTTTTTCATTGTGATCTCATCGCATCATTAGAATTGTTTGCCATAGAACATTCATAAAATGTGGATAACATGTTTGAATTTATATTCTCATGGTAGATGGACTTCTAGAGATGATATTAGGGTCTTGTTAGTGTTTCACGGTCAAATTGCCTAAACACATCAGTTTCCCTTTATATATGCTTCATTGCAAATACAGCCAAAACACTTACCTACACACATAAACCTACCCACATCACCACCACAAAACACTAATCTAAACACTTAGCCTTACCATAGTTATTGATTTTGTCAAGGTGTACATATTAGAAGAATTCAATTGTAAAAGCTCTCAAAATTGTAAAGGCGTGTACTGAGGCCTATTTTATGATTGTGCTAAAAGAAAGGCTTTCAAAAATTAAGTGTTAAAAATAAAACACTTAAAGCCTTTGAACTTCAATGCATGTTACTCAAAACTAGAGTAACCACATAGCACAAGTGCAAATTAAAATTGTAGCCAAGACGCTTCTTTTAAAATGAGTAAATTATTGAGAGTTTAGTATTGTAAAGTTTATTGTATAAACATCTTGGCTTGATTAGTAGCTTTCCATATCCTATTTCTACCATTCCATGACCACAATCACCCTTGGCCCAATTATATTAGGGAAGAGTCCAATTGATCTTTTTGGAAGTCTATTTAGGGAATATGAATTTTTAATATGATCTACCATGTTCATGGCATTCGATTCCTTCATGAGATCAATTCACTTAAATTGTGCTTTATTAGATCTAAATACACCACTTCTCTTGGAGGCAGTATAGAATCCCATAATGCACTGAACACAATTAAAATGAGTATATGGCAAATAGGGGTATCATTCCATAGGGATTGATTAATAGCTATGATTAGACTACTACTTTAATAAGAGTGTGAGGAAGGTGAATTGATATGATCTTTTAAGAAGAATGTAAAATGAAATTTAAACTAGGCTAAAACTAACCAAATTGCATCAATTTAAAAGATAGAAATGGATGATATGTGAATTAAGAAATCGATGGATTCAATCAGCAACTATGGGCAAAGAATGAATTCTCATTAATGATCATAAACTATTTTAACCACCCTAGGATGTATAGTTTTGGTTACCCATTAAAGATTAGAATTAGGTGAGATTAATGAGTCCGGATCTCACTTAAGTCATATACTCTTGTTTGATCCTTCTATTCAAATGAGCTTAGAGAGCCAAGCATCATGTATACTCAATTCTCTACACATATAACTTCTCAAACAACTTATGAAGAGAGTCATGTACAATCAAACACAAATTGCTCTTGAAATCAAGTAAAACATTGAATAAAATAAATTAGCTAGATTTTAATAAAAGATATTGAGTTCCTTACAAATACCCATATTTACATGTGAATCACATCAATCCCTTAATGGGATTTAGCGACTTATGACAAATGAAATACAAAGATAAAAAGGAGGGAAAAAGAAAAGACCCATGTACAACCTTCTCTCTTCAAGGTCAAATCCACCTCCAATGTCCTTGTGGGTAGCAATTGATGAAGATGATGATGGGTTTTGATGATGTTTAGGAGAGAATGGGTTTTTGAGATTTAAAGAGAGAAAAAATGAAGTGAATGGTTGTATGGTCATTTTTGAAAAATCAGATATGAAACTTTATATAGTTCCTTCAAAAATAGGTCAAAATGCTGATGTGGCAAGCTGAGAATCACGTATAGCAAGGGTATGGCACGGGGAAGGTATCCATGCAGTCTTCACTTTCTTCCTGATTTGTGCAATATGCACGGGTTGTGCACAAGTAAGTGACCCGTGCAGTACCCATGCAATTGGTTCTGGTCCAAGGCTCTGCTTCTTGGTTTTGTAGGTTGCACGGGTAATACCAGTGCAGTTACCCGTGCACCTGAGGTCTTCTCCAATTCCTTCTTCCGGTGCACGAGTTAATGCACGGGTAGTCCACGAGTGTCCTACCCGTGCACTATGGCCTTATTCACCTCATTTATATACCATTTGTCCTTTTTGCCCCTCTTCATGCATTTTCACCAAATACCTACAATATCAACCAAAAGAGCCATAGATACACATAAAAACACCCAAGAATGAGACATAGGGAAATGATATGAGGGCCAAAATGTATAACATTTTTGGCTCGATCAAATACCCCCAAACCAAACATTTGCTCGTCCTCGAGTAAACTCAAAACAGAACAAAGACACAAGACTCAACAATCATGACTCGTTCTAAAGATTCCTAGACTCAAACAAATACGCTGCAAGCCAACTAATTGAGAGATAAGCAAGAGATAATGGGAGCGAGGAATAGGCTAATGCAAAATGTTCTAAATAACTCCATGACACCCCAAGGGAAACTCGCACAACACGAATCCCCCACTTAAAGAGCCCATGCCTTGGAAACTACTCACTCTTAGACCCCGAACATAATTTGCTTCAACACTAGGTTCTCACATGGGATCTCTCCTATTTTTCCTCTCAGAACCTAGGTTCACACTCATGCAATATGTATGCAAAGAGTTTATGTAATGGAATCAAAGTATTTGCATATATTTCGTACAAAATAAACGCTGTTTTTAGTGAAACAGTCTCATAAAAGAATCAAGTGCCATGAACGTGGAAAGAGCATGCATCGACTAATATTCCAAAGTCAGATTTCGCCTAAGATCAACTAGGTCTTTTCCATTTAGTTGTAATGATCTTAGGGTGATTGGTGATTATAAAGAATGGGAATTTGGGCACAATGCATTAATCAACCAAGTTAAGGCAATACATTCTACGTTTAAACATTTAATTTCTCATGCAATACCATTTCTAAATACAAGTATACGTTAAGGCGTCCAGGCTTACATAAATTCCAAGAGCAATCACGAACTACTCTTGTTACCCTTTTGAGTAGTGTTTACAATTTAAACAAGTCAATTGAAGCATATTTCTTTTCTTTCTTTCTTTTGCTTCTTTTTCCTTTTTCTTTTCTTTTCTTTTCTTTTGATTGTTTCTTTGCTTGTCCTTTTCTTTATTTTCTTGCCTTTGACTTTTGCACATATTTTTACAACTCAACACGTATTTGCCTCAGTACACGCCATTCGACAATTAAAGCACGTTTTACATTCATTCCTAAGCCTTAACAAGCTCAATCAAGTGAGGGTTGGCTTAGTGTGGGAGCACACACATTACTAGATGGAAGTATTTGGCATTTTAAGTGGCTAAATCACACATTGCCTAATATCACCATAAAGAATCAGTCTACCAAGGGAATAGAAGTTTCAGTCAAGTAGTCCACTTTAATGATGCATGTTCTCGTAGGGAAAAATACGAAAATGCAGCGGAAGCGAGACTAAAAAAATTTAGTTTAGTTTAAAAATTTTCCAATATTTGAACCTTAACCCTTTAATTAATTAAACATACATATATTCAAAAGATATCATACCTCTTGTCGCATGATCCGATTGACTTAGCGTCGATGGTAATCCGCAAGATCTTCAAATACGATCACGAACGTGAATCACCTAGGAGCGTGGTCTCCCTATTCTTTGAATTGCGTACCTGAGAATGGAAAAACGAAATCCTCTTTCTTGATCGTTAATCACAAAAACTCCAAGAGCCTAGAAATATCGTTCCGGTCACTTTTGAATTTACAATCGTTATGATTGAAACTCGTGTGAACCTAAATCGAAAGTGTGCACAAAACCTTTTTATGTAAAGGCTTACAAGTGCATTATCGAATTTAGAACTATCGTTCTCTCTTCCTCTTGGCCAAATTTTCACTATGTTTTAGAGTTGGAATTTTTTTTTATTCAAAAGCAAGAGAATAAAAAATTCTTTCTCTCAATTTTTTTTTCTTCCTCTATTTATTAATTCCGAAATTAATAATATATATAGGTATACAAATCCTTTCCTAAAGAGGATTTACTTGGTGGGCAAGAATCCTATCTCTAGGTGGATTTAATTGGTGACAAATAATCCTTTTTCAAAAGAAAGATTTCTTTTCCACACCAAGACTCCTAATCCAACTCAAAAAGTGTATTTGTGATTATATTAAAGACTTCCTTATTTGATTAGATAAATAAATTATTTATTTATCTACTTACCAAATTAAGTTTTATATTTATTATACTACTATAATAGTATACTACTAGGAAACATAATTCCTAGTTAGAAAAAGATTTTGATTTTTAATTAAATAAAAATAATTAATTAATTAATTTCCATTTAATCAAACAATAAAATAAAATAATATTTTAGGCTATTATTATAGCCTTGCCGCCCACACACAAAAAATGTCGGCCAAATATTATTTTCTTATTTTATTTAATCCATTCCAGGCTTTGAATAAAAGCCCACATGTGAACCAGACCCACTATTACTAAAAGAAACAAGCCCACATGCCTCTCATTAATATATTAATATAATTTGAGCAACCCATTAAATAAATAATGTGCAAATTATATTCTTAATATATTAAATACAATTCTAGATGGACCCATGAATTAGTCCGGTAGAATATATCAAGTGATCCATGCAAGTCCATATGGATTGGGGATCTTTGCGGGCTATCTAAATTTAAGCTTCAATAGACATAACCTAATCACAATCAACAAATGATTCACTTAGGTCCGATCTATTAATTTTAGCTCATTTCACTAAAGAGCTAAAATTGAACTCTTAAATAAAGATATAATAAGAAGCTGTTTCTCATTCATACCTTAGATAGTCTTATTGGAGATAGTGTATCCTCGTGTATAATATCAGTAGTCGCCAGGAGCTCATAGACCGCCTATAGCTCTCCTAGTTACCATATTTACTCATATGACCACGTTTTGAACTTGGATATTTTGACTTGTCCAGAAGCCATGTTTTCAATAGACATTATCGAAAACTCAACGTTGAGATTTAATATCCAATACCTCAAAATATCCTTATGATAATATTATACTCTTATTCAATAAATTGAGCCACGATGTCCATATCTATAAATGAAGTCCTCTATCGATTAACAAAAGATTACCACCAAACTATCGAGGATAGACTATGCTATATAATCGTACTCATTGATAGCTCAAATGATAACACTTGCAATCATAAGTCCATCATTTATCTCAGGATTAAGATAGACACTCCGATTGTCCTCATAATGAAAAGACTTGTATCTACTGACGGTTGTAGTTAAAATATTTTATTGTGATCCTGTTCAATGCACCTAGTGCACTAGATTCTTTTACTCGAAGACCCTTTCGATGATTTTAGACTCATCATAACTCATCTGATCCAACTCAAATGCCAGCAAAAGAATTCTACAACTTTATCAAGATAAAGGTGCCCAACCTTTAATTTAAGTTGTGAACGTTTATTCAAGACTAACTAAAGAATTGTGTCTACCTCATACATATCCAGATGTACGAACAATTCTTCCTTTCACATAGTCTTTTGACCTTATGATTATTTACTTTCACAATTATCATTATAAATGCTATAAGATTTTGTAAAATTAAAAATCACTTTATTAATATGAAAAGATTGTCAATTACAATATTACACTCTTGCTATTGAGCATAATCATAACAATCTCCCACTTGCGCTATAGAAAGTGTGTGGTATCTCTCATTCTATATTCTCTAGGTGACCATCAAAACTCTTCTGAGGTAGAGCCTTTGTGAAAGGATCTGCTAGATTTTCTGCTGACGCGATTTTGGTAAATGTCATGTCACCCCTATGCACAATCTCCCTTAAAATATGATACTTCCTTTCAATGTTTTAACCTCTCTTATGACTTCTTGGTTCTCTCGAATTAGCCACTGCTCCACTTTTGTCACAGTAAATAGTGATATGCTTATTCGCATTAGGAACTATTTCCAAGTCAATCAAGAATTGGCGGAGCCAAACAGCCTCTTTGGCAGCTTCGCATGCAGCAACATACTCAGCTTCCATGGTGGAATCAGCAATACATGATTGCTTAATACTCCTCCATATGACTGATCCTCCTCCTATAGTAAACACAGATTCTGATATGGATTTTCTGGAGTTAGAATCCCACTGGAAATCAGAATCTGTATACCCAATGGGAATTAAATCCCCTCCAGAGTATACAATCATATAATCTCGTGTTCTCTTGAGATACTTGAAAATATGCTTGACTGTCATCCAGTGATCAGGACCAGGGTTCGATTGAAACCTGCTAACTATGCCAACAGCAAATCAAATGTCTAGTCTAGTGCAGAGCATTGTATACATTAGAATTCCAACTGCCGAGGCATATGGAACTCTACTTATGAATTGCTCTTCATGCTGATTCTTAGGAACTTGTTCCTTAGAAAGTTTAATTCCATGTTTGAAAGGTAACATACCCTTCTTGGAATCCCGCATGGAAAACCTAGACAATATTTTGTCTATGTATGAAGCTTGGGATAATGCAATTGTTTTATTCTTTCTATCCCTTATTACTAGGATACCTAGAATAAAACTAGCTTCTCCTAAGTCCTTCATATCAAATTGTTTTGCTAACCATTCTTTTGCTGATGTCAATACACCTACATCTTTTCCAATGAGTAGTATATCATCAACATAAAGAATTAGGAAAACCAACTTATCGCCCTTTATCCTTTTATATACACAAGGTTCGTCAGGATTCTGAATAAATCCAAAACCTTTCACAGCTTGATCGAACCTCATGTTTTAATCCATATATGGATTTCTGCAACTTGCATACCTTTTCCATTTGGCCCTTTTCAATGAATCCTCCTGGTTGCATCATATAGATGCTTTCGTCAAGATTTCTTTTAACGAAAGCTGTCTTGTCGTCTATTTGCCAAATCTCTATATCTAAAGATGCTGCAATGGAAAAGAATATCCTAATGGATTTAAGCATGGCCACAGGAGAGAAGATTTCCTCGTAATCGATACCTTCTTTCTGTGTGTAACCTTTAGCTACCAATCTAGCTTTAAAAGTTTCCACCTTTCCATCCATACCTCGTTTCCTCTTGTATACCCACTTGCACCCAATGGGTTTAATCCCTTTAGGCAAGTCTATAAGGGACCAAACTTTGTTATCGAACATGGATTCAATCTTAGATTGCATTTCCTTTTGCCAATGACGACAATCAACATCCTCCATTGCTTCCTTATAAGTGTAGGGATCATCGTCGCCCGAGAGATTCTCCACTGATTCTCCAAGACCGATGTATCTCTCGGGTTGTGTATTAACCCTCCCACTACGACGTGGAATGGTAGGTTGTTAATTTTGTATTGGAGTGGAACTTACAATTGGGCTAGGTTGTAAAACCTCTTGTGGAATTGTATCTCCTAACATCTCATTCTGAACAATTCTACTTTTGGGCACAAAATTATTCATATAGTCCTTTTCTAAAATGAAGCATTTTTTGAAACAAATAGTTTTAGATCTGAAGGACTATAGAAATAATATCCTTTAGTTCCTTTGGATACCCCACAAATATACATGTTTCAGAATGGGACTCCATCTTTTCTGTCTTTCCTTTTAACACATGTGCAGGACAACCAAATATCCTCAAGTGTTGTAAACTAGGCTTTCGCCTAGTCCACAACTCATATGGTGTTTCAGGAACCGACTTAGATGGTACATCGTTTAGAATGTATACTGCAGTTTGTAGAGCATATCCCCAAAAAGAAATAGGAAGCGTTGAATAACTTAACATTGACCTAACCATGTCTAAAAGAGTTCTATTTCTTCTTTCTGCCACCCTATTTTGTTGAGGTGTACCTGGTGTAGAAAACTGAGAAACTATCTCATTATCAATAAGATATTGCTGAAACTCACCAGATAGATATTCTCCACCACGATAAGATCTCAAGATTTTTATGTGTTTCTCCAGTTGATTTTCTACTTCAGCCTTGAATGCTTTGAACATGACAAAAGCATCTGACTTATGTCTCATGAGATAAACATAGCCAAATCTCGAGTAATCATCTGTGAAGGTGATGAAGTACTCATATCAACCTCTAGCCCGAATGCTCATAGGACCACATACATTAGTGTGTATTAATCCTAAACATTCAGTGGCTCTTGCACATGTGGTTGTGAACGGCCTTTTGGTCATTCTACCTTCTAAACAAGATTCACAAGTTGGTAGATCATCAACCTTTAAGTCACTTAAAGGTCTGTCACATACCAATCTTTTAATCCTATTAAGGTTAATATGACCTACGCGTAAATTCCAAAGGTAGGTTTCATCTTTTGATAATTTTACTCTTTTAAGATTAGGTTCCGTTAATTCTGTGTCTAACGAGTGAGAGATATTTCTATGCAAAAAGAATAAACCGTATTCTAATGTACCTTTGCAAACAATTTTGTCATTCTTACTAATAATAAAAGCTTTATTAAAAGTAACCGAATATCCAAATTTATTTAAACAAGAAACTGAAATTAAATTCCTCTTGAATTGAGGTACATAATAAACTTCAATTAAATCTAAATTCCTACTAGAATCTAAAATAACTCTAATATCTCCCATTGCACTTGCACACACTAACGTTCCGTTGGCCAAGCGCAAGTTGATTTCATCTTTATTTAGCCTTCTCCTTTCTTGGAACCCCTGTAAGGAATAACAAACATGATTAGTGGCTCAAGAGTCTATGATCCAAGAATCTGTAAAATCTGCTAGAAAACATGTTTCAAGATAATTAATATTACCTTCTTCCTTCTTATTCTGGGACTTTGGGCAATTTCTTTTCCAATCTCCCTTTTCACCATAAATGAAGCATTTCCCTTTGATCTTGGTTACTTTCTTGGTTTCCTTCTTGGTAGGCCCAAGTTGCTTTTTCTTCTGCTGTTCCTTGACCTTCTGACGGGTTTTAACAGTAGCAACTTTACCAACCGAATGAATCTCTTTGGTCCCATTAGGTCCATATGCACTAGTTCGAAGGGCTTCTTGGTAGCTATGTGAGTGCTCTTTCTGTGAGACACTTTTGTTTGTTTACCTAGTTGACAAGGTTCACTAACACCATCTAGCTTCCTGCCAAGACTAGGTAGACCTCTAACAATGCTATGTTTTTCAAGCTTCTTTAAGTTTTGTTGCCATAAATCAAGCTTGTTATACTCATGAGCCATATTACAAGTTAGAGGATCTATCTCTAGACAATAATATCTATCTAAAGATCTTTTGACTTTTAAAACAACTTTGCCCTTTTATCAATTATAGTGCACACATCCTTGTTTTTTTTTTAACTGCAAAATATATTCGATGTCCAAATAAAGGCCAGCATAAAACTGCTACATCACACACAAAGCAGAACAGAATACAGCCCAAACAACACCAGGGCAAAGAAAACTCAGACAGATCTGCAGAAGCACACAGAGAGACAAAACAAAACAGCAAAAGGAAACAACAAAGCCAGGGCCAGAACCAAAAACATTACATCTCCCAAATTAACTTGTCCCCACACATAGCAGAACCCTTTTTTGGCTAAGCTATTTACCAAAGCATTGGTAGTTCTTAGATTGTAAATAACCCGAGTGTTAACCTAGGATAGACAGACAGTGACGAATCTCCAAAATTTTATGCATATGAACTAAGTTCCCTGGACCATTTGTGTTCATCCAAGAAACTGCCTCAGACGAGTCACTAACTATGTCAATATCTTTGTCAATAAGAGAAGTAGATTGTGACCACAAGGAAGTGGCCTTTTGGATCCCTACTATCTTGGCAAAACTAGAATTCCCAATCCCCACAAACTGAGAGAACAAGCCCAAAATCTGACCCAAATTGTTCCTTAAGACCCCGCCTATCCCATCGTTACCGAGATCATCCCTTGCCGATCCATCCATGTTAAATTTCATAGCATTTGTTGAAGGAAGCTTCCAGCTTATCATTTGACATCGTTTACCATTCTTGGACGAGATACAGCTCTATTTGGAGTTTAAGAGCATTATAGAAATGGGAGATTTGGTACCTTTCCCATGGTGCTTAAACTACCAAACCACACGAAACTTAACAGTATCAGAAGCTTGAGAGAACGTTGACCTAGTATTTCGAATAACCTGCTGATACTGGGCCTCCCAAATAGTACAAGTGACCACAAAAACAAAAAATTCCAAGCGCGCCCATATTTGGCCTTCGTACACAAACCAGACCAGTTATGAAACCAATCCAAAACAAAAATTTTAGCACAACAGACCACATCCCACCAGTTCATGCAAACCGCCCAAAGATTCCAAGACCATTGACTGTGTAGAAAAAGGTGGTCGATCGATTCCTCCTCCTTATCACATAGAGGGCACAAAAGAGTGGCTGTAGGATCATAACCGAACCTTTGCAAGACTTTCCTTACCATTACCCTACCTTTTAAAAGTTTCCATAAAAAGATTTCAACCTTGGGTGGGCTTACCCCTTGTCAAATAAAATTGTATTCAGTAAATTTTCTGATAAGCAATCTTGTAAGCATTTCCGGAAAGAGCCTGCCGTAAACTTACAGTCTGGAGTATGCTTCCAAGCAAGGATATCCGGTACATCACGACGAATGGTTATGTGGTCCAAACAACTCACAAACACTCTCCTTTGCTCATTCTCCTAATCGAAACAAGGCCTCCGCAAAGGTACTTCCCAAACTCACTGAGTTCCCTGGCATCTCCCAAATTCACTCATTACCGCTAGTTTTCGAGTTGAGAGAGCATAAATTCTCGGGCATGTGGAACTCAGCTTGCCACTCTCCCTTGTGTCAATATCCCAAAACGTGCTCCTAATGCCATTGCCTATCACATTAATCAAATGACTCCTTAAAATCTTCTCTAAACTAGACCCCTCTGAAAATACAGCTCAAGAGTGTGTCTACAACGTAGGGGGGGGGGGGGGGGGGGGGGGTGAATGGGTTGTTAATCGATTATTACCAACTTTTTCGATTAGTCAATATTAAACATATAACCCAATTAAATCAAACATACAAAATCAAGTAAAAGTGCGGAAATATAAAAAACACTTGATTTTTACGTGGAAACCCTCCAAACGGGAAAAACCACGAGACTAGCCAAGCTAGCCACTTGAGCCACAGAAATCCACTATATGAAAAGAAAGTTACACCCTCAAGTGATACTCGGACTCTCACTCTCGATAACCTCAGGCTATGGACACTACCACTAGCCACTCTTGGTTCAATCCCTAGTGATATCCCCCGATACACTACTCTTGGCGTGAGCACCTCCTAATCTACCCCACTGGCCTTTTACAGTGGCTCTTGGCAACCAATGCTTGCCAACCAACCTTTGGTTGCAAGACTTCAATGCTTGTGCAACTTCACCCCGAAGCCACAAGACTTTGACTCAAGAAGAGTATGGGGTCTAAGTGAACAATCAATGAATGCTCAACACAATATATGTTAGACTAAACATACAATGCTTAACTAGATGTAGATAATGCAATACAACATCCTAGTTATCAAATTATGCCTACATGTACACACATGAGGTCTCAATTAGTTGTAGAGAAATTCTAACAACCTAATTGTCAATTAAATTCACATAAACATTCATAAACTTGACTAGATGCACAAAGTCAACCTAATCATCAATTAAGCATACATGAATATTTATGGATTAGCTATTTAGGCATATATGACCTAATAATGCAAGCTATCACAAACAAACACAATCAAATATTCATGAACATTAACTAGTTGATTAAAACACAATTTCTCAACCTACTTATCAATTAATCACACATGAATATTTATGACCTAGCTTTTAGGCCAAAATGACCTAATCAATTAAGCTATCAAAATACAAACCCAATCATGTTATCAAGACTCATAAATATGCAATAAATACCTAATCTAGAGTAAGAAGAACAATAAATGATATTCAAAGAAGTTCTTGCTTACCTAGTCATGAAACAATGAAGATCCATGCTCAAATGATGTTGAATGATGCAAGATGGAGATGGGTTTTGGGTTTGGAGAGTCAAATATGCTTTCTTGAAGCTTTCTCTCTCTAGGAGCTCTAACCTCTCTCTAAAAATGATTTTTGAGCTCTTGGTCGGCCAAGAAGAGAAGAGGGAGAATATATATGAAGCCCTAGTTAAAACTACATCGTTTTGAACTTGGGAAACAGAATCCCGTCAAAACCGCTTGCTAGACCGCGGCACAGGTAAGTGTCCAGACCGCGGTACATACAGCAGTGCACCGTCTGGACAATACAGCGATTGGGACCGCTGTGCGTGCAAGTGTACAGGTCGCGGTCCACATCGCGCATGACGCACTGGAGAATACCAGCCTGCCGAGCGGTCTAGGCCGAGCTAAAGGGAAAAATCCCTTTTTAACACTCAAGAAAAATGTCTATCTTACATGAATGTTGTGCAAGTGTGAAGTGAGTGAGATGCAATGAAGCACAATTAACATGTCAAACATGATTATCAAATGAGATACAATGCAAGATATGATATCTAATGCAAGCTAGTGAGTGTTTTTGAAAAGGATGCACACTTATATAAACAATAAAGAACACAAATGCAAGATAAACAAAACATGCATGAAGTGTGTGTGTGCACCTAAACTCTTCAAGAGACAAAGTCAAGTGAGTATACCTTTTGCTCTTGAAGTCATGGAGATGCTTGGAAGCTTGCCAACACGGACCTAAGCTACCCATTACACAATCATCCCCAATGTGGTGCGGTTTGTCATGAAATAAGCCAATCATAAAATCGAGGTCCTTACACCCTCTTTAAAAAGACTAGCCACCGCCTTGACAAAAGAAGAGGGACTGCAAGAACCTTTCAGTCCCAGTTTAGAGCATCCGTTGATACCCTATATTTAGCACAAATAACTCTCCTCCATAGAGTTTTATCCTCCGAACTGAATCTCCAAATCCATTTTGCCATTAAACTCCTATTCTTGTCTCCCATTCTACCAATACCAAGACCACCTAAACTCTTGCTGTTGCAAATCGTATCCTAGTTGACAGCATGAGTTTTTTTTCTTCTCAACCCCATCACCCCAAAAGAAGCTTCTTTGAGGCTTTTCAATGACATGGGCCACCCCGGTAGGCAGTTTAAAAATCCAAAGATAATAAGTTGGTATGCTGGATAATACAGCTTTGATGAGCACCAATCTACCACCCTGGTTTAAAAACTTTCTTTTCCACTGAGCCATCCTATTCTCAATGCGCTTCACAACAGGATCCCAAAAAGCCTTTGAAGCCGGTCTAGCCCCAAGTGGAAGGTCTAGGTATGTCTTGAGAAGGGTAGCTTGGCCGCAGTGAAAGGTATCCGCCCAGTCCACCTCCGTAGAGCCTCTTTTACCGATTTTTACTAAACAGAATTTATGGCAATTAAGCTTCAAGGCAGCCGCTAGCTCAAAGCACCTCAGAAGTCTCCTTGCATTATGAAGATACTTTGTCTTTGGTTTAAGAAATAGAACTGTATCATTTGCGAATTGAAGATGCATTATATGGATAGTGTCATCACCAAAAGTGGCTCCTCTCACTAGCCCTAAGCCCGCAGCCTTTTCAATTAAGCAACTCAAACCCTCCGTGACAACATTGAACAAGAAAGGGGATAGAGGATCACCTTGTCGAAGGCCTCTCTCCACACGAAATTGAGCAGTAGGACTCCTATTTACCAAGACCGAAAGCATCAGAGTAGAAATGCAACTCCGTATCCATTGCCTCCAACGCTCCCAAAACCCCATACCTTTCATCATAGCGTCCAGAAATTCATGATCAACACTGTCATAAGCTTTCTCGAAATCCAACTTGAGAAGTAAGCCACCTTCCTTATCCAGTTTCCACGATTGAATGATTTCTTCCGCCACCACAAAGCTATCCAAGATGTGCCTATTCTTCACAAAAGTCGATTGGCTATCGCTGATAATGTCACCCATTACAATCTTTAATCTGTTAGCAAGGACTTTCGCTAATATTTTGTACATAGAATTCACCAAACTTATAGGCCTAAAATCCCAGAGGGATTCGGGAGTGCCTCATTTTGGAATGAGAGCAATAAACGTATTGTTAATGTCTTTGACAATTGCCCCGTCCTTATGGAAACCTTCGATGAAATTCATAAAATCATCTTTGATCGAAACCCAATTAGCTTTAACAAAATTGAGATTTAGACCGTTAGGCACTGGCGCTTTGTTGCCATCACACCCATTAACCGCTGCCCAACCCTCATCTTCATTCAATGGCCTCTCAAGAGCCACCCTATAAACTTCCGCAAGCACCTTAAGATCCAACCCTGATATTGTAGGCCTTTTCCATGGTACATTTTTAAAGTGGTTTTTGAAGAAATCATAAATCCCATTCTTGATCCTAATAGGATTCGAAATTCTGTTTCCTCTAATGACCATGTTGCCTACATAATTGTTCCTTCTTATGTTGTTGGCTATGCAATGAAAGAACTTGGAGTTCTTGTCCCCCTCTTTCAACCATTTAATCCTCGACTTTTGCCTCCACATTTGCTCATCCTTCCGTATTGCCCTACATAAATCAGAGAGAATGTCAATCCTACACTTTCGCAAGTCATCAGTCCAACCTTCCTTCACTACTCTTTTCTCTATTGTTTCTAGAAACGTTCACAGTTCTTTATCGAGAAAGCATCTTTATTCTTCACACACAGGTAATTTTGAATGTGATTTTTAGTGGATTTCACTCTAGTTGACAGTACAACACCCACTGGCCCAGTCGACTTACAGCTCTACCACCTAACCTTAGCATGATTCACCAGAATATCATCTTCCAACCAGTCATTATAAAATCGGAAAGGAATTGCACTATGGTCTGAAACACTTCTCGAAGACCACTTTGCGAAATCTTCGGAAACCAAGATAATATCCACGGCGAAATTGGGAACCTATCAAGACGAGCACATGAAGCATGCTTCCTATTGTTAGACCAAGTGAAGGATATTCCATTTAAAGGAATATCTATCATCTTGGCACGAAGAATGAAGGTGTTAAAATAATTCATAGAAGCCTGATTGATCCCGCAACCTTTTCTCTCCTCCGCTCGAAGAACCGTGTTGAAATCGCCTCCCATGCACCAAGGCATCGAAAAGGAAACTTGAGTTCTTAAGATGAACTCCCATAAATTAACTCTGCCATTCTCATTGTTTGGAGCATAGACAATACAAAAAGCTATGTCCTTCTTTTGATTCACCAATTCCCCAGCTAAGATGATGCAACATTTGCCTTTAATACAAGCTTTAACAAAAAAAAAAAGGTCTTCGTTCCATAACGTTATCAAACCACCAGCCGTTTCTGTCGAGTCTTCACCCAAACCGCTGCTGAGCCACTGTCCACCTAAAGAGTTGATAATTTTACTGTCGAAATTGCTTAGCTTGGAATTCTTGAATAAAGCAAACAACCGGCTTGTGCTTACCCACCAAGTTCCTAACTATCTTCTTTTTAGCTTGGATTCTTGAATAAAGCAAACAACCGGCTTGTGCTTACCCACCAAGTTCCTAACTATCTTCTTTTTACCATCCTTGCCCAACCCTCTTCATTCCAAGGTAGAGCTAACATACAACTACCGAAACCTCAAACCCCCAAAAACCAGTTAACTAGTCTTCTCCATTCTACTTCTCTTCGCATCTTCAACCTCCTTAACGGCTAATATCTCTGCCATATCTTTCTCCTTACTGTTAAAATTGAAACTGAGAGCCATACCTGTTTCTATAATTTTAGCCACTTCCGCCTCCAGGTTCCAAACCTGACCGTCATCGGTCTGGATATTCTGCTCATCCGATTTATTAAAGTTGGCACCTGTTGCCACTCCTCTCTCTATGAATTTGTGATTTCAACCTCCAGGTTCCACTCCCTGATGCTGTCATCCTCTTTGTTCATCGTATCCACAGGCCTGCTAATAAGAGATTTCAAATTTCTGGTCTTCATGGTATGGCTTCTTATTCCTTCTTTCCTTCTACTAGGAGTTTTTGGCGGGATATCTACTTGAGCTTCATCTTGTAGCAGAAAGCACTTTCCAGTATTACAAGGATTTTGATGCCTAGAACCAATGGTTTCATCACTGTTCCCACCTCCTAAAGAAAGAGGTGATCGATCTTCTGAAAATGTTCTTAATCTTTTCAAAGGAAGCCCTGCTTGTTGATGCCCCCTTAAGTCAATTGTAATGCCCGTTATGTCTTTTTGGATAATAAGGTCTTGGCCCACATTCTTGGGTCTTTGAATTGAGATTTTGCCCCTTTCAATCACGATTGGAGCATTTAAAAGATTGGTAGGCCCATACAAAGAGAGCACATCTTGCACATGCCTAATTTGTTTGGTTTAGTGAGCAATCTCCTTGCACAATATTAAACCTAGAAAAAGCCCCCTAACTTCTCTCGAAGTCAGAAAAAGATGAATTGGAAACCCCAATCAGACCTCTGTTGGTTTCATGAACCAGATTTTTGCCATTAATAACTTAGCATTTTGATTTGGACGAGTAATGAACTTAGACCTTGGTTTATAGACCCATAACTTTTTGCCTTTGTCACCATCAGTCGCTGTACCACCTTCCATACGATTTTGAAATCTTAGTGGTTTCAAAAATGTTTTGTCAGTATCGAGACCCTTACTTCTGTCCAGTCCTGCAGCTAAGGCCCTCTCTTCTTGAAACTGGTTCTCTGATGTGAGTTGGTAGTTTTCCGGTGAGTTTGAACAACCCACCTAACGAAATTGGTTTTCTACTTCTAAAACACAATTCACCCATGACAATGACACCGGTCATGGATCAATTTCCACCTTCACCATGAAATACATCCCCTCCGTATACACCTTAATGTCTCGAGGAACATCCTAATCCGGAGGAGCTAAAATCAACAGTTTGACTCTGTCCAATCTTGACCATGAAGAGGTTTCTTTATCAATCAACATGAGTTCCCTCAATTGTCTTCCTAGTTTCCTAAAAAATGCCTCCTCCCAAAAGCTCAGCGGTACACCTAAGACATTTATCCACACCAGCTTACCCTTTGGAGTTCACTTCTCTAACTAACTAGACATGGATGTGAAATAGTCATTCTAGAAAAACCGATTTCTAATGAAACCCTCCTTCTCAACTTCCGAATCAAAACACCGTAAGATACTTTTATCACCCACATAATGTGTGGAGAATGAGAAATCCCTGCTACTTAGTCTTCTGTTAAAACTAGATATTGATGAGAACTCCCTTAAGGACCTTATCGCACACTTAGCAAGCCAGTTCGAAGTTCGCTTATGTCTCCATGACATGGATGGATGATTGTTAATCCTCTCGTCTTTACGTTCCATTTGATGACCTCTAATTGCCTCAGCATAAGACTGGTTTTGCGATGCCACCGACGGAGGACGCTCCATCTTTCCTTTGCTTTCTAATATATTAGTGGACATCCTCCCTCTTTTCAATCAGTTTCCTCTCTGATTGTTCCAGTTATGTTCTGCCAGTCTTGTGCTGATTGGCCACCCGTACACGTGCATTCGTGTAACTGAGTCTGCCACCTTCGGTGCTTCTTCCTTAGTTTTGAACCGAATGAACGCATATTGACTTTCCTTGGGCTGTTCTTGAATGACAGGAAAATATCTCTTACTCTCCCGAAAACTTTGAAAACTCCCCATAAACACTCCACATCCATCTACGGATTGATGTGGTCAATGAAAATCAAGAACAACTTCTCTCTAAAATCTTTCCTAGCTCTATGATCTCTCTTCTCGCCCCTTCCCCTACCTATCTCATGAGTGTATGATCTGTAGCCAAAGAACCTAGAGCCTCTTTCTCTTGACTTCTCTCTCATTTTCATATGCTTGTGCACACATGGAACAATTTGTATCCTCGGATTGCCTAAACTTAGAAACACCTTGTATGTAGATGGTCTACAAGCTAACTTGTTAAGCATCACTCACTTGTGTGACATCCTTGAAAATGTTAGTTTTAACACACATCTTTGTTAAAACTAATGTTTTCAAGGATGTCACACAAGTGAGTGATGCTTAACAAGTTAGCTTGTAGACCATCTACTTACAAAGTGTTTCTAAGTTTGGGCAATTTGGGGATACAAATCGTTCCCTTGCCTAGAACTTGCTTTTTGGTGCCATCACCAAAAGTAACCAGTCCACCATCCTTCATAACAAGATTCTTAAAGAACTCTTTGTTACTGGTCATATTCCTAGAGCATCTGCTATCTAGGTAACAACAATAGGATAAGTTAGCTCTAGGAACATATTGTGCAACATGACATTGTGTTGTGTTTTTCCTAACCCAGACTTTCTTGATGAGTTTCTCACTCTTAATTCTATTAACATACTTTGACTTGTTATTAGACATATTGACTCTATTGGTCACATTTTCAAATAAATCAAACAAAGCATTATCAATTTTCTTATGCATAGTATAGTGAGGCATAACACAAGATTTTTCAAGCAAGTCATCAATAACATTCTTCTCAACATGCTTTTCCAAGATCTTCCTAGGTCTAGTTCTAAATCCATACACGAATGATTGCCTAAGACCATTCAATAAAGACATATCATGCAAATCATCAGGCTTGTTTACACATGCGAATGTATTCAAAACATCTAGGTCTTATATATCCTACCATATTGCAATAATGACAAATAGGTATGAATTTGAGAAGTTTACCACTAGCTTGAGCATTCAATGCATTTTTCCTTCTCACAATTTTACCTCTTTGGTGTACAACCCTTGATGCTTTGCCTTTTTAATTTGAGGATGATGAATATTGTCTTTGGCCTTGTTGAGTCTTTTCTTTGACATCCATAGTTGATGTTGATGTTAGAATTATGCCCAATAGCAAGAGTGTAATAATATATTTGACAATCTTTTCATATTAATATAGTGATTCTAGTTTAACAAATCTTATAGCATTTATAGTTTAATTATTATAATTGTCAAAAGTAAATAATCATTGATCGCACCAAAATTGTCATACATTTTGGCCCTCATTTCCTTATCTTGTGTCTCGTTTTTGGACATTTCTGTGTGTCTAATGGTCTATTTTGTAGTGATTACAGGCATTCTATGGATTTTACGAGCTGGAATCGGAAACCAGGACTTTCGAGCGAAATAGGAGTCAAAGTTCAGTGGAAAAGGGCCCAAAAGCATAGTGCACGGGTCCCATACATATGCACTACCCATGCAGCGGGTGAAGAGCATATTGGAAGGCCTCTGCCTGGGTAACTACGTGGGTCCTACCCGTGCACTTGCACCTGCGCACTACCTGTGCACATTGCCTAGACTAGAGGCAAATCCACTAGAGATAGAAGACTGCGCAGGTATCATACCCGCGCACTACGTGTTCCAGGTACGTAAAAGTCTCGTTTTCAGCCAATTCAAAAAGGGCAAAGTTATCCTTTCAAGCCTCTTTCGTACCCTAACCTCCCAAGCATATAAATACACCAATTTATCATTCAAAAGGCTCTCTTAATCTTCTAACCTCCTATCTATCGTACACCATTTTTCTCTCCCAAGAACACTAACCTCACTAAACCTAACCATCATCATCATCATTTACTCAAGGATATTTAGGAGATTGGATTCAAGCTTCAAGAAGGAGGAGTGCTACATGGGTCTTCTCTATCTCTTTTCTCCTATTTATTTTCATGTATTTGTTATGAGTAGTTAAATCCACACTAAGAGGTTGATGTGATTTTTATGTAAATTGAGGGTATTTTAATGAACTATATATTATATATATATATATATATCAATCGACCAAATATGTTTCATTCAATGTTCTAATTGATTTCAAAGATAATTTGTTTTGATTGTACACTCTTCTCTTAGCAAGTTGTTTAAGGAAATATTTGAGTAGAGAATTAGACATACACTCTATTTGATTCTCTAAAGCTTAATTGAATGGAAGGATTGCATAATAGTACACTCCTCAAGAGTAATCCGGATTATTAAATCTCAATTTCTATCTAATCTTGAATGGGTAGTCATACTATACACTCTAGGATTGGTTACTTGTGAGAGATTAAGCTTTAATTCTATGTACTCTAGAATTAGTCACCTTACATGAGATTAATCCCTTATTTTGGTAGATGAACATTCATGAACATTCATTTATGGGTGGCCAATACTATACACTATAAATTGGAAACTCATAAGTGATATACAATCAAGCTATACACTCTAGTTTGGTCATATTTGACTTATGCTCATTTATGAGAGTTCATCTTGCCCATAGTTTGCCTCAATGAATCCATCAATTCCTTAGTCATTTATCATCTATTATCACCTACTATCTTAGTGCTTCGTTAGTTTATATTTATCTTGCATTTTGGTTAATCTCCAATCATCAATCATCAATCATTTCATTTAATTATTTTTTGTAGTTAGCATTAAAGTAGGTTTTAATCATAGCTATCACTCGATCCCTATAGAACGATACCCATACTTGCTGCATACTAGTTTTATACTTGTTTGAGCGAATCTTGGGATTTTATAAATTTGTTTTGATATTGCATACCTCGGTAAAATGAGTGTCAAAAATGGCGCCGCTTCCGGGGATCAGCGTACATAGTTGTTATTAGATTTAACTCTAGTTTAGTTTATTTATTATTTTAGTTGCTTTTGTTTCTTCTTTTTTTCGTTTGGCATTTTTGTTTCTGTCTGTTTCAGGATACTATGTAGTTTTATACGCAAAATTCAAGAATCAGTAGAATCTGCCAGAAAACATGTTTCAAGATAATTAATATTACCTTTTTCCATTCTTATTCTGGGACTTTGGGCAATCTCTTTTCCAATGTCCCTTTTCACCACAAAGGAAGCATTTCCCTTTGATCTTGGTTACTTTCTTGGTTTCCTTCTAGGTAGGCCCAAGTTGCTTTTTCTTCTGTTGTTTCTTGACCTTCTTACGGGTCTTAACAGTAGCAACTTTACCAACCAAATGAATCTCTTGACCTTTGTTTTTCACAAGGATCTTTTCAGCGCTTTGAACATCTTGCATCAGGCCCTGCAAAGTGTATTCCTTTTTGTTCAAGGTGTAGTCCAACTTGAACCGATCAAAGGAATCTGACAGTGAGTTAACTACCATATCAATTTTGGTCTCACCATCAATCTCAGCACCATTTAGTTCAGCAATATTGAGATGTGCTATGACTTTCATCATGTGATCTTTCACAGATTGTCCAGGTTTCATCCTAAGATTCATAAAAGCAGTCACTGCCTCTCTCTTAGTCGTCCTAGACCTCATAGCAAACATTTCCTCTAGAGACATCATTATATCAGCAGCGGACTCCATTCCTTCATGTTGCTGTTGCAACATGTCGGAGATAGTGGCCATAATATAACATTTTGCCATATCATCAGAAGTCTTCCACTGCTCATACTCATCTCTTTGCATCACACTAGATTCATTATTAGGAAGGGGTGGTTTAGGAGTAGTTAGAACAAATTTATGTTTTTCACTTTGCAGCAACAACCCAATTTTCCTTTTCCATGTGACATAATTATCTCCAGTTAAGGTGTTATCTTTCAGGATGTTCATAAGTGATGGGGTCATGATTTCTGATTAAAACAAAAACATATATAAGTAAATAATCATGATAAAGCACTTTTAAAAATTTATCTTGAATTAAATAAATAATTCAATCGTAAAAATTCAACGGTGATCCAACACCCATAAATCTTACAGCCTCCTTTGGGAGTTCGTACTATTTACTAGTTGGACAAGTTCTCACCTAATTGTTAACATAACAACCAGCGTTTTCAATTTTAGCCTTGCAATTTTATTAACAAGAACTCTTTGGAGGATATTAATAAAATTACATTGAGTGTGTTACCAAGATATCGACCCTCAATTTTCTCTCACGAGAATCCCTCCTTGGGGAGTATATTTCGTTTAAGTCAATTGTCTAGTCTATCTTTGTAAGGAAGTATTTTGTTAAATTCCATTTATGGACGCCCCTTGGGGGGATTACCAAAAATAATAAAACTCAACTAACCTTGGAGGCCATAGGCGTTCTAACACACCTTCTCCCACTCAATTATTTAAGGCGTGTGATTAAATTCCAAAGAATGATTTTACCAAGTTATCTAGATGCCAATTAGATACCTAAATCATTCAATGCATGTTCATACCAAAAGAGATATATGAGTGGCACTCCTATTCCATATGACATGTTATCATACAATAACAAATATTGTAATATTTATACATTAAAAATAAATAGCCACAATTTTGGTCCATCCTAGAAAAGCATGTAAATTACAATTGTACGGAATACAAAAACTCCTTTCTTGGCGGACAAGACTTCAAGCGACCATCTCGCGCACGAAACTCGCGCTCCCAAAGATCACCACAGCAGCCCATGCGCACGCCTAGCCCATGCAAGGGCATGAGCTGCCGCACGGCCAGCCTATGCATGGGTCGTGCGCTGCTGCACCGCAACAAGCGCAGCTGCACGCTTGGTTGCGTGCACGCTTGTTGTCTCGGTGCGCGCGGGTGCCAAGACGGGTTCCGGATGCTCCAATTTCTTCAAATCTTCGAGTCTTGAATATATTACAGCTTATTTTATACAATAAAATACTGCAGTAATTTTTTTTTTTTTACAAATAAAAAACTGCACAAAAAAACTGCAGTATTTTTAATACATTAAAAAAAAACTGCACTATTTTATACAACATAAAAAAAATTAATCAACTATCAAGAAGGAACTTGTGACGATAATAGGTCACCCTTCTTGTTACAATTCCGAAACAAAAATTACATGAAAAATCTAGGACCAAAATTGAGCAATAACAATTCACTTTATAACAACATATATAAATCCATACATTCGACATGTAATTATATATGCGAATACCTAGAGTGCCATCTCTTTCCAAAACATGCATAATCACAATAAAAAGAAATAGATTCACGTATATATACGTTAATTAATTAAAGGGTACAACCAGGCTCTGATACCAATTGTGGGGAAAAATTAACTAAAACCGCAGCGGAAGGTGAAAAGTAGATTTTCGTATAGTTTAAAATTTGTCTAAAGATTTGAACCTTAACCCTTTAATTAATTAAACACAAATATACGGTTAGAGTTAAATACCTCTTGTCGCTGTGATCCGATTGACTTACGTTGATGGTAATCCGCAAGATCTTCAATCCTAGCACGTACGTGAATCACCTAGGAGCGTGGTCTCCCTTTTTTCTTTGAATTGCTTACCTTGAGAATGGATGTATGGAACTTCTGATCCTGATCTTCAATCCCAAAACACCAAGAGCCTAGAAAAATAGTTCCGGTCACTTTTGAATTCACAATCGATATGATTGGAACTCGTGTAACCCTAAATCGAAAGTGTGCACAAAACCTTTTGATGTTAAAGGCTTGCAAGTGCACTATCGAATGAGAACTTATTTTTCTTTTTCTCTCTTGGCCGAAATTCTATGTGTATTGAGTAGGATTTTTATTTTCAAAGCAAACAAAAATCTCTCTCACTCAAGCTTCTTGGTGGCCGAAATTTATCATCTTATATTTATAAGGTGACCGAAATTTCTCCTTCTCAAAATAGGGTTGGCCGAATTCTTTGTGTAGAAAATCTAGGGTTGGCCAATTTCCTTACTTGAAAAGGAATTGTGCTTTTCCCTAATTCCTATCAATTTAAGAATCCTAACCCTTATAGGACTAGGGTGGCCGAATTCTTTGTGTGGTATGGAGTGTATGTGGACTTAATCCTTACCACATTAGGACTCCTATCACTTAAAAGAATTCTAACCCTAATCCAACACATAGTATTTTATTTACTGATCAGGAAAAGATTTTGATTTAAACTATTAATTAATTAAATAATTAATTAATTTCCATTTAATCAAAACAATAAAATAAAATAATATCTTGGGCTATTTTATTAGACTTGCCGCCCACACCATATATATATATGGGCCTAATATTATTTTTCTTATTTTATTTAATCCATTAGACTTTAAATAAAAGCCCACATGTGAACCAGACTTATTCTTACTAAAAGAAACAAGCCCACATGTCTCCTTTTAATATATTAATATAATAGAGCAGCCCATTAAATAAATAATAGACATATTATATTCTTAATATATTCAATGCAATTCTAGATGGACCCATAAATTGGTCCGGTAGAATATATCAAGTGATCCATGCAAGTACGTGTGGATTGTGGATCTTGGCGGGCTATCTAAATTTAAGCTTCAATAGACATAACCTAATCACAATCAACAAATGATTCACTTAGGTCCGATCTATTAATTTTAACTCATTCCACTAAAGAGCTAAAATTGAACTCCTAAATAAAGATAGAATAAGGAGATGTTTCTCATTCATACCCTAGACAATCTCATAGGAGACAGTGTATCCTCGTGAATAATATCAGTAATCGCCAAGAGCTCATAGACCACCTATAGCTCTCCAAGTTACCATATTTCCTCATAAGACCACATTTTGAACTTGGATATTTTGACTTGTCCAGAAGCCATGTCTTCAATAATCATTATTGAAAACTCAACGTTGAGATTTAATATCCAATACCTCAAAACATCCATATGATGATATTATACTCTCATTTAATAAATGGAGCCACGATGTCCATATCTATAAATGAAGTCCTCTATCGATTAACAAATGAATACCACCAAACTATCGAGGATAGACTATGCTATATAATCGTACTCATTGATAGCTCAAATGATAACACTTGCAACCATAAGTCCATCATTTATCTCAGGATTAAGATCGACTCTCCGATTGTCCTAATAACGAAAAGATTTATATCTAGTGACGGTTCTAGATAAAGTATTTCATTGTGATCCTGTTCAATGCACCTAGTGCACTAGATTCTTTTACTTGAAAACCTTTCGATGATTTTAGACTCATCATAACTCATTTGATCCCACTCAAATGCTAGTAAAAGAATTCTACAACTTTATCAAGATAGAGGTGCCCAACCTTTAACTTAAGTTGTGAACGTTATTCAAGACTAACTAAAGAATTGTGTCTACCTCACACATATCCGGATGTATGAACAATTCTTCATTTCTCATAGTCTTTTGACCTTATGATTATTTACCTTGACAATTATAATAATAAATGCTATAAGTATTTGTAAGAATCAGAAAACACTTTATTAATATGAGTGACGTGATGCGAACCGACTAATTTATCTTCGAATTAATCTGATTACGTTACGGTAGTCCCCGAGATTTTTTACCGTTACCAGAATCTTGGGGAGATCTTCCTCTCGACTACGTAAGTGACGTGGCGTGAGATGATTAGCCCACTTTTGTGTTTAATCCGGTTACGTTACTGTTGACCCCGAGATTTTTTACCGTTACCAAACGAGTATCTCGGTAGCTCGTGATGTTGCCCTCCTGCCTATATATATGTCTATTTTAATCCTCCTCTTCCTCACATCTCTTCGAGCTAAAATTTTTTGCTGAGAAATATTTCCATAGCCTTTCCTCCAAGCTTGCTTTTTTCTTCATTCTTCGTCCTTTTTGGCTTTTACAATGTCAAAAAACAGTCGCGACTCAGCTGATTCCATAATCGACTACGAGGAGGTCGTTAGTTTTACTCTGGGAAGAGGGCTAGGAGGAGTTCTGACGGCGACGATTCCCCGCCCACCTCGCAACGTCGGCGGTCAAGTAGGAATGTATCCATCGGGACTGGGTTCTCCAACCATCCTGACCATCCAATTTTGGCTTATTACAGAAGTCCCCTCTAACTTGAACACCAGACGTCGAGCTCGGGGTTGGGGTCAGATTTTTACTTTATTTGGGAAATCTTCCTCTTTTTACCATTACCGAAATATTGGGGAAATTTCTTCATTTGAGTGACGTGATGCGAACCGACTAATTTATCTTCGAATTAATCTGATTACGTTACGGCAGTCCCCGAGATTTTTTACCGTTACCAGAATCTTGGGGAGATCTTCCTCTCGACTGCGTAAGTGATGTGGCGTGAGATGATTGGCCCGCTTTTGAGTTTAATCCGGTTACGTTACTGTAGTCCCCGAGATTTTTTACCTTTACCAAACGAGTATCTCGGTAGCTCATGCTGTTGCCTTCCTGCCTATATATATATGTCTATTTTTCTCCTCCTCTTCCTCACATCTCTTCGAGCTAAAATTTTTTGCTGAGAAATATTTCCATAGCTTTTCCTCCAAGCTTGCTTTTTTCTTCATTCTTCATCCTTTTTGGCTTTTACAATGTCAAAAAACAGTCGCGACTCAGCTGATTCCGTAATCGACGGCGAGGAGGTTGTTAGTTTTACTCTGGGGAAGAGGGCTAGGAGGAGTTCTGACGGCGACGATTCCCCGCCCACCTCTCAACGTCGGCGGTCAAGTAGGAATGTATCCATCGGGACTGGGTTCTCCAACCATCTTGACCATCCAATTTTGGCTATTAACAGAAGTCCCCTCTGACTTGAACACCAGACGTCGAGCTCGGGGTTGGGGTCAGATTTTTACTTTATTTGGGAAATCTTCCTCTTTTTACTGTTACCAAAATATTGGGAAAATTTCTTCATTTGAGTGTCGTGATGCGAACCGACTAATTTATCTTCGAATTAATCTGATTGCGTTACGGCAGTCCCCGAGATTTTTTACCGTTACTAGAATCTTGGGGAGATCTTCCTCTTAACTGCGTAAGTGATGTGGCGTGAGATGATTGGCCCGCTTTTGAGTTTAATCCGGTTACGTTACTGTAGTCCCCGAGATTTTTTACCGTTACCAAACGAGTATCTCGATAGCTCGTGCTGTTGCCCTCATGCCTATATATATATGTATATTTTCCTCCTCCTCTTCCTCACATCTCTTCGAACTAAAATTTTTTGCTGAGAAATATTTCCATAGCTTTTCCTCCAAGCTTGCTTTTTTCTTCATTCTTCATCCTTTTTGGCTTTTACAATGTCGAAAAACAGTCGCGACTCAGCTGATTCAATAATCGACGGCTAGGAGGTCATCAGTTTTACTCTGGGAAGAGGGCTAGGAGGAGTTCTGACGGCTACAATTCAATGCCCACTTCGCAACGTCGGCGGTCAAGTAGGAATGTATCCATCGGGACTGGGTTCTCCAACCATCCTGACCATCCTCTGGATATCGTCGATGAAGATTCCGACAAAGAAGCGGACGGTGGCGCTGCGGGTGAGCATCGGGTCTCGGCTCCTGGTTCCCTTGTGGAGAGGCTCCCTCCTTACAATTTCCGGGTTGTCCTAGATTCCATTGTTGACCCGGTATCGATTGACCGCTTGAGGTCAAAGTTTGGCATCCCCGACAGTGTATCCATCTCGGTGCCCCCCAAAAATTACGAGTTCTTCAACCCCCCTAAAGGCATGCTTCCGATTCATGTGACCGCTCTTGAGAACGGGGTCAGGCTTCCCCTCCATCCGACTCTTCGGCGGGCTCTCAACGCCATCCAACTCGCTTCCCTCCAGTTGACGTCTGGCTTTTGGAGGCATCTAATTGGTTTCCTTGTATTATGGAGGGAACAATGCCAGATGAGTAAGGTGACGAGGGAGCCGGGTGCATAGGAGCTGGCCTATCTCTTCCAGATTGGGAGCCTGTCTGGGGCTCCTCGAGGCCAGTTCTATGCCAAGGCCAAGAACAAGCTCAACTTCATCGTTCCTGGTGCCTCGAAGAAGGACCCCGCTTGGAAAGAAGAATGGATCCTTACGGGGGAGGACTGGGGGAGTTCCATTTTCACCGGAGGGCATGAATTCGAGGTTCCCACGGCTTTCAGTGACAAGCCCTCATGGGAACGGGACTCCCTGCCTTCTGAGTCCAAAGCCGTTTTAAAGGTTATTCTAGCCCGGAATTATTTGAATCTGAAGTTCCCTACTGCTGAAGCTTTTGATCCTCGTAGGGTGAACAAATATTTACGGATTTCAAACGATATTCCTCGTAAGTGTCATTGAGTTGCTTCGCCTTATTGCTCAGCTTGGTTCTAATATTTTTTTTAATCTGCTTATTCACAGTTTTTATCGTGGAACCGGCCACCCGTCACGTCTCACGCTCTCCTCAAGGTGGAGTTTCTCTTCCCTCCTCTAGGGTCGAACCTGCTCTGGCTTCATCTATCTCTCCGGCTGGGTCTAAGATGTCCACTCTTGCCTCGCGGGCTTTCCGGGCTTTAGGTAAAGCTCCCCAGGTGGTTGGCCCGGCTGCTTCTGTCCCTCCGGTCGTGGCCGCTAAAGTTGCTACCCCTTCGACTCAAACACCTGATTCCGCTGCGCTTCCAACAACCAAAGCTTCAAAGGTTTCTGGGAAAGGTGTCGCTTCTGGGAAAGGTGTCACGAGGGTTCCTTCCAGCCGCTCCCGGCCTCAGTCGAGCACGACAGGGCGGGATGAGGTCCTGGAGCAATTCATAGCGTCCTGTCCGGGTGGCGGGGTCTCCAAGATGGCTTCCATGCCTGTGGATGTCTTTATAACCAAGGGGTCTGCTATTTTAGCTGAGGTAATGGTATTTCCTTCGTGCTACTCTTGTTAATTCATTCAGTTTCTAACTCGGGTTCTGTATTTTGTAGGCCTTCAAGTTTAATGTTGCGATGGGCCAGCAGGTAGCCCTCCTCCACGACCGGGCTGCCAAAGCCGAAGCTGAAGCCGAGAAAGCCGGGGAACTGCTCAAGCAGGCTCGGTCTTTAGTGGAAGAGGTGACTTCCAGCCAGGGAAAAATCAAGGTCGAGATGGCCGAGCTTTGCTGCGATCATGAGAGGATGAAGCAATCTTATGATCAGGAGCGTCTTCAATCTCTCCGGTGGGCTAGGCAGCGGGATTCCTGGAGATCTGAGGCTAAGAAGTTGGACCTCGAGAACCAGTCTCTGATTACTTAGGTGACCAAGCTGCAAGCTGATGCAGAGACCTCCTTCAGCGACGGGTATTTCTATGCTTCATTTCAGGCCGCGGAAGCTTTTCCTCCTTCCTTTGATTTGTCATCTACTGCTAGCTGGGATAGACAGGGGATAATGCTCAAGGCTGCCTAGCTATCCCGCCCTGAAGGTGACAAGGTGGTCCTTTCGAGCCAAGCAGGAGCTGGGAAACAGCCCGCTCAGACAGATCCTCTATTCCCTCTTCCTACCTTTACAAACTCAGGTCCTGGGGAGTCTTCCAGCAAAGTGATGTCCTCTCGATCCGAGAAGGACCAGTCGGGAGCTGGTGAAGAGGTTAGGAGCCCGTCTGAGGATCCCCCCTTAACAGAGATGGAGGTCGACAAGAGCCAGACGGGGTCCATGGCTACCCTTCTTGACGCGGCTATCCCGCTTGAGGTTATGGACGTAATTAATAAGGTTTTGGAGGAAGATCCGACTGATCAACCGATGGAACCTCTAAATGGAGGAGCGGTCGACGAGGATAACCAAGATGGACAGCTATCTGTAGAGGGGGTTGATGGCGAGGATCAGCAAGAAGAAGGAGGGCCAGCGGAGGGGAGCCATGAGAGTCCCAAAGCTTGAAGCGGTTCATCATGACTTGTTTTTGATTGCCCGGAAAAAGGGGGGTGGGCGCCCTGTTTTGCCCTTATTAGTTTTCTTTTTTTTTTTATAGCCGGGGCTCGGGGTTGGGCTCCCCGTTTGGTGGATGTAGCCTTATCGGGGGATAGGCTCCCCTTATTCTTAATGAGAAATCGAATCGCATTTGAGAACTCTTGTTTTATTTTTGGCTTTGAATAGGAACCAGATTGGCACCAATAGTATCGTGTAGGGAATTATGATGATTTTGATCCTGCACACGAAAGCAAAAAATAATATATATATATATATATATATATATTTTAGGGCGATAGCCCAACCAAGATATCAGGAGGGCTACTTAGCTATTTCCTGGTCTTTGAGATATGGAGGGCAACTATGCTCCTACACTCAGACCCTTCTTAGGGGTGGTAGTCCGACCAAGGCATCAGGATGGCTATCGAGCTATTTCCTGGTCTCGAGATCTGGGTGGCAACTATGCTCTTACGCTCAGATCCTTCTTGGGGGTGGTAGCCCGACCAAGGCATCAGGACGGCTATCGAGCTATTTCCTGGTCTCGAGATCTGGAGGGCAACTATGCTCTTACACTCAGATCCTTCTTGGGGGTGGTAGCCCGACCAAGGCATCAGGAGGGCTGTTTAGCTATTTCCTGGTCTTGAGATCTGGAGGGCAACTATGCTCTTACACTCAGACCTTTCTTGGGGGTGGTAGCCCGACCAAGGCATCAGAAGGGCTGTTTAGCTATTTCCTAGTCTCGAGATCTGGAGGGCAACTATGCTCTTACACTCAGACCCTTCTTGGGGGTGGTAGCCCGACCAAGGCATCAGGAGGGCTGTTTAGCTATTTCTTGGTCTTGAGATCTGGAGGGCAACTATGCTCTTACACTCAGACCCTTCTTGAGGGTGGTAGCCCGACCAAGGCATCAGAAGGGCTGTTTAGCTATTTCCTGGTCTCGAGATCTGGAGGGCAACTATGCTCTTACACTCAGACCCTTCTTGGGGGTGGTAGCCCGACCAAGGCATCAGGAGGGCTGTTTAGCTATTTCCTGGTCTTGAGATCTGGAGGGCAACTATGCTCTTACACTCAGACCCTTCTTGGGGGTGGTAGCTCGAGAAAGGCATCAGGAGGGCTGTTTAGCTATTTCCTGGTCTCGAGATCTGGAGGGCAACTATGCTCTTACACTCAGACCTTTCTTGGGAGTGGTAGCCCGACCAAGGCATCAGGAGGGCTATCGGGCTATTTCCTGGTCTCGAAGTGTTTATGTTGAGTTTCCTACAGAAGGGTATGATCTCTAATGTTGAACACAGTTGGAGACAAAAATAGGAAAGAAAAGGAAAATGACTTTATTGATGATCGAGATGCAGTACATCTTTATTAGGGCCTGTAATGAAAACCAAAATGGGGGTAGTCTGCTTGAGAATTCCCTTCAAGGGTAGAATTTCCTCAAATGATCTGCATTCCAAGTGTGGTCGATGATCGTCCGTCCATGTCTTCGAGTTTATAAGCTCCATTGCGAACAACTAGCTTTATCAAATATGGCCATTCCCAATTGGGACTTAAGACTCCATCCGATCTTTTCCGAGTGTTCGTGGTCACCTTCCTAAGTACCAGATCCCCTTCTTTGAATTTCCTGGCTCTGGCCTTTTTGTTGAAGTATCTAGCGATTTTGCTCTGGTAGATCGCTACTTTCTCTACTACCCGGTCTTGTTTTTCTTCTAGGAGGTCTAGATTAGCCCGGAGCTTGACTTCGTTGCTTTCGGGCTCAAAGTGATGTACCCTGAACGAGGTCAACTTATGCTCGATGGGGAGGACTGCTTCAACTCCGAAAGCCAGGGAATAAGGTGTCTCCCCGGTAGCTGTTCTTTTTGTAGTCCGGTATGCCCAAAGGACCTCTGGTAGCTCTTCGGCCCACTTGCCTTTCTTCTGCTGTAGCTTCTTCTTCAGAAGTTTCTTGATAGTCTTGTTGGTGGATTCTACCAGCCCGTTAGTCTGGGGATGAGCAATGGAAGCGAGTCTGAGGTCGATCCCCAATCCCTTGCAGAAGTCTTTGAACCGGGCGTTGTCGAATTGCTTCCCTAGGTCGGTTATAATGATGAGAGGGGTCCAAAATCTACATACCACGTTAGTCTTGATGAACTTGGTTGTATTCCTTTCTGTTATTCGAGAAAGAGGCCCTACCTTGACCCATCTTGTGAAGTAGTCGATAGCCACGATAGCATGTTTCATCTGTCCGGGAGCCGTAGGGAGTGGCCCAATTAGATCGATTCCCCACATGGCAAAGGGGTAAGGTGAACTGAGGGACGACAGTCGGTCGGGTGATTGGTGGTTTAAATCTGAAGTTCTTTGACAAGGCTCGCAAGATTGCACAAAACTCTTTGCATCTTGGTGGATGGTCGACCAATAGTACCCCATACGAAGCACCTGGTAGGCTAGAGCTTCCCCACCTATATGGTTCCCACAGTCCCCAAAATGGACCTCTCTCAATGCCCACTTAGCATCATCGGGATGCAAACACCTAAGCAAGGGGAGGGATCTGCCTCTCCTGTAGAGGTATCCGTCCACCATGCAGTATCTGACTAAGAGTCTCTTAATTCTTCGGGCTTGGTCGGGTCCTTCGGGAAGCTCTCCTTCAAGGAGGTAGGCGACAATTGGGTCCATCCAGCAGGGCAGGCGATCCAGGGAGCAAATTTCTCCATTTGTGGCTATGCTTGGTTGGGTGATCACTTGGAGGGGAACTCCCCGTGGTAGGGATTGGCCTCCGTTTTCAGCTATTTTAGCCAGAACATCAGCACGATGGTTTTGGTGTCGAGGCACCTGATCGATCTTGAGCCCCTTAAATTTACTTTTTAGCAGCTGAGCTAGCTTTAGGTAAGCAGCCATATTATCTCCCTTTGCCTGGTAGACCCCAGTCACTTGGCTCACAACAAGTAATGAATCGCTCTTGATTTGTAGGTAATCGGCCTTTAGTTCAATGGCTACCTTCATCCCGACTAGGAGGGCTTCATACTCCGCTTCATTATTGGTAGCTTTAAACTCGAATCTGAAACAGTGACCGAATTTGGTTCCTTCCGGATCTATTCAAACTATGCTAGCTCCTCCCCCGGCTTGCCCGGATGCTCCATCTGTAAAGAGGGTACATGGCTTGCAGCCTTCCGGCCAATTGTCGACCTCAGATATCTTTTCAGGGATCTCATTTGATAATGAAGGATCATCTTGATCTGGGATCGCTGAAAATTCTGCCACGAAGTAGGCCAAAGCCTGCACCTTAATCGTGGTTCGGGGCTTATACTTTAGGTCGAACTGAGTGAGCTCTAGGGCCTATAAGACTAACCTTCCAGACACGTCTGGTCTTTGCAAGAATTGGCGGAGGGGTTGGTCTGTCACCACTGCTATTGTGTGAGCTTGAAAATAGGGACGGAGCTTCCTCGCTGAAATCAGCGAGCATAAGCAAGCTTTTCCAGGAGAATGTAATTCTTCTCTGATTTGGTTAAAGCATGACTCACATAGTATATGGGTCTTTGAAAACCGTCGCTACACTCCTTGGCCAAAGCCCCACTTACCGCCGTTTCTGATACGGCCAGGTAGATCTGTAACTCATCTCCGAGGATTGGCTTGACTAATAATGGGGGGCTTGTTAGGTATTCTTTCAAAACTTGAAAAGCCTGTTCGCTCTCCTGGCCCCACTTCATGTTTTTCCCTTGTTTAATGGCTTGAAGAAAGGGAGACATTTATCAGTGGAGCGAGAAATAAACCTGTTGAGTGCCGACACCGGTCCAGTCAGAATCTATACTTGCTTGAGTGAGGTTGGGGATTCCAGGTCCAAGATAGCTTTAATTTTTTCTAGGTTGGCTTCTATGCCTCTCTCATGAACCATGAAACCCAGAAACTTCCCCGCTGTTACCCCAAAGGCACATTTGGAGGGGTTCAAACGCATCTGGTTTTCTCTCAGTACGAGGAAGGTTTTACGAAGGTCTTCTTGATGTCCTTTTGCGGTCAGGGATTTCGTGATCATGTCGTCGATATATACTTCCATCGTCCTTCCTATCTCGGGCTTGAACAGTTTGTTAACCAGCCACTGGTATGTGGCTTCTGCATTCTTCAAACCAAATGGCATCACCTTGTAGCAGTATAAGCCCTGCCCAGTAATGAAACTGGTCTTATCTTGGTCATCCAGGTGCATTTTAATCTGGTTGTATCCTGAGAATGCATCCATAAAACTCAAAAGTTTATTTTCGGACATGGAGTCAACCAGCTGGTCGATCTTTGGTAAAGGAAAACTGTCTTTCGGACAAGCCCGGTTGAGGTCGGTGTAATCGACACACATATTCCACTTCCAATTCGCCTTCGTAACCATGACCACGTTGGCGATCCATTCGGGGTAGTGTACTTCTCTGATGAACCCTGCTTTGATAAATTTATCAACCTCTTCCTGCACCGTAACGTTCCTATCAGCGTTGAAGTGACGCCTCTTCTGCTTGACGGGTTTGACTGTTAGATCTACTGCTAGTCTGTGGGTGGCCAATGATGCCGGGATTCCAGGCATTTCATCATGGTTCCAGGTGAAGATGTCACTAAACTCCCTGAGAAGGTCAATCAGTCCTCTTTTTACTTCTGGGTCAAGGGTGGCTCCGACCTTGACGACCTTGGAGGGATCGTCATTCCTGATAGGTATCTCTTCTAGTTTATCTACGGGCTACCCGCTGGCCCATTCCTTACTCCGTTCTTCCTCGTAGGGCATAATAGGTTCGTTCTCCGGATGCCTAGGATGTTCGGCAGGCTCCTTCTCCTCCTGGATTATCTGGGATGTATCCATGTCCTCCTGGATTAATGTCACTTGTACACACTGTTTTGCTAGGGCTGCAGGATTAGCAGATACTGCGTAGCATTTCCTGGCTGCCTGCTGGTCCCCGCGTACCTCTCCTACTTTGGTTCCAACCGGGAATTTCAGGACGTTGTGGTATATGGATAAGACTCCCTTCAAGGAAGACAGGAAAGGTCTCCCTAGGATGGCATTGTAGGCCGATGGGGTGTCCACCACAACAAAGTCAGTCATAACATTCTGTTGGAGAGGGATGATTCTGATGATTACTGGGAGGATCATCGACCCCACTGGTACGATCGAATCTCCAGTGAAACTGTAAAGTGGAGTGGTACAGCTGTTGTAACAACGTTGCTTCAGGTTCAATTTTTCCAAGGTATCTTTGAAGAGGATATCTACACTGCTACCTGTATCCACGAGCACGCGATGGACCAAACAGTTGGCGATCTGTATCATGATTACCATAGGATCATCATGAGGTTGCACAATGTTGAAGACATCTGCTTCAGTGAATACGATCTGTGCTGACTGGGAGGGCTCTGTCGAGCTCTTGCTAACTTTAAAGATCCCCCGGCTTTCTCCGATGTAGGGAACCTTTCTTGTATGGTTTTTCCTTGAGTTATTGGAAACGCCAGCCAGTGTAGGACCTCCGCTGATAGTGTGTATCACCTTGATCTGTTGCATTAAGTCAGCCTGTTCCCCTTTCCTCTTTTCTGCATCTTCACGGATTTCAGCTTGTACCTCCTTTCCAGTCCTGATGTTATCTCTGACCTGTTGTAAGAACTCAATCAAGCATCCTCCCCTTATCAGAGCTTCAATCTGGTTGCGCAAATTATAGCACTCTGAGGTGTTGTGGCCCAGGTCTTCGTGGAAGTCGTAGTACTTGTACCGGTTTCTCCTGTCAGCTGGGGCCTTCATGGGAGCGGGCTTTTGGAGCAATCCTTTATCTCGTATAGCAAGGTAGACTGTTTCCCTGGAAGCATTCAAAGGAGTGTAGTAGTCATACCCTTTTTCCCCTTGCATGACTGGAGCCACTGTCCTGGGAGACGGCGAAGCCCGGGGAGGGGTTCGTTTTACTGGATATCTCTTGTGCCTATGCAGAGGAGCAGGGAGGCGATAGGTCGATTTGTTGGGAGGTTTATTCTAAGTTTTCTGCACTGGATCAAATTTGGGGGCTTCTTTCTTCAGACGCTTTGCCGTTCTCATGTCGTCGTGTTCCATCTTGACCTTGAGTTGTTCATCGATCTCGACCTGCTCAAGAGCCCGGTCGTAGGCCTCCTGGTAAGTCTCGAGAGGTCTCTTGGCGAAGGAACGGAAAAGCTTTCCTGCCCATATGTTTCGCCTGAAGTTGGCGAGGGTTTCTTTTTCAGTAAAAACTCCCATTTGTATGACCTCCTTGTGAAAACGTTCCACGTACGACCGAAGAGTTTCACTTCGTTCCTGGATCACATATTGGAGGTGTATGGGATCTTTCGGATGAGGTTTGACTCCTTGGAACTGTGAGCAAAAATCTGTTGATAATTTTGTGAAAGAATCCACGCTGCTAACGGGCAGTTTTCTGAACCAGGTTTTTGCATAGTCGGTTAGGGTCGTTGGAAACATTCTGCACATAGCTGCTCTGGTAGTGTTCTGGACCTCCATCTGTTGAACGAAGCTCTCTAGGTGGCTTAGAGGATCTTCCATTCCGGAGAACTTATCTGCCGGCATTTTGAATTTTGGGGGGAGCTCTGCTTCCCGGATCCTCCTAGTGAAGCGGGCGTTCATCTCGCTCAGGGGATCCTTTTTATCCTCCTTATTCTTTCCCTTCCTTATCTGCTGGACCTCTTTTTGTAACTTTGCCAGCTGATCCCTCAGTCGCTTGTTCTCAGGTCTCTTCGAGTTAACCTCAGATTCCTCACTGTCGAGTCTTTCCGATGAACTGGCAATTTCTATCCGGTCCTCCTCCTGGATAGGATCCGCTCAGGGAGTTTGTCTACTTTCCTCCTCTAGGGCCCGGGCAGTTCTCCTAGATGTAGTTGGATGATATAGCCCTCGTGGCTTCTGGGTAAAAGCATCCGCGGCAGACTTAACTAGCCTGGGTTGATATTGTGAAAGTCTTTTCGGAACTGGGGGCATGGGTCCCAGCTTATCCCGGATCGAACGTTGGGGTCCTGATCTATCTCGGGCTGGCTCTGGAAGAGGAGGTCCTAGGCGATCGAAAGCAGGTGGCCTAGCTCCGAGCCTGCTCAGCTTTCCTTGATCATTCAGGTTGGTTGGCTGGATTGTGATGCCTTCAGCGAGCAGGCGGACACGGATGGATTCTACGAAGGCCGCCGCTTGTTGGTCGAGCGCGGCCTGGCTCACTATAGGGTGGCCGGTAGCCCGCGCATTGGTTGTTTGGACCGGAGCTTGACTATATCCAGACTTTCTCCCTTTTCTCGGGGCCTTTCGTGTTAACCTCGCCGGAGGTTGCTCCGAGACTCTATGTTGGCCTTGGGAGGAGCGGAGCCTCATAGTTCCGGTAAAACAACAAAAATATAAATGCAAATAACCGGTTAATAGGGTGTAAAGTTTTTTCGTTTCCCACAGACGGTGCCAGAAAGTGTTAACCAAAATTTTGCTCGAGGTGAGAAATCTCAGTTAACACCCTCAAGACCACTACCACATAGGTGGTGGCCAAGATTGATCGTATATGTTAACAATGTTTTTCGAAATGATAAAGAACAATGATACAATTTAACATCCAAAAGAGAATAAAAATATTTTCTTTATTGAACGTGTACGATATACAAATTTCTCTCCAGGGTATAGTTGAGTGTTTGTTGTATGCCTGTCGAATAGTAGTCTCCTTTTTTTCATTTCCTTTCTTTTCTATTTATACATAGTTTGTAGGTCAAACAGACTGATTCTCCCCTTGATTTTCTCAGTCTCTCCCCTCCTTATCGGGCGGGATTTCTCATTTTAATGTCATTGACTTTGCCGAATTAAGAGTATCGTGGTGGAGATCAGTTTGTTTCCTTTTTGGATTCTATTACTTGTTCTGCATATAGGTAACGTTTCCAGATATGATTCAGTGTATCCCTCGTATCCTTTGAGCATGATCCTTTATAGAGGTCGTTGAATATGGCATGGTGTAGTGCACTAACCAATGAGGTTGATTAGTGTTCTGACCTTGATATCTGAGAAGTTTCATCCAGCTTGGAGCCAGATCTGGCTTCCCTTGACCTTTTCAAAGCTAGGTGTGGCTTCCCCTGACCTTTTGAAGCTAGGTGTGGCTTTCCCTGACCTTTCGAAGCTAGGTGCGGCCTTCTAGGGACGTTTTTCTGTGTCAATCGAGGTACATGCGAGTCTCTGGAGCATTTGCGAGGTGACCTCGACTTCGGGGAGCTTCTAGTTTTGGTGATACGGGCTAGATCTGATCGTTCCGGGCTCTATCACGGATGTTTCCGGAGCCCGTCCTTGTTCCTAGGGTGGTATCGTAGTTCGGCTCTGGATAGAGAGGTCTCCTGGTGGAAACTCTCGGGTATGGAATCAGGTCTGGGAGGTGGAAAATTTTCCTTTGGTCCTTAGCCAATTTTGGCTATTAACAGACCATATTTCCTCATATGACCACATTTTGAACTTGGATACTTTGACTTGTCCAGAAGCCATGTCTTCAATAATCATTATTGAAAACTCAACGTTGAGATTTAATATCCAATACCTCAAATCATCCATATGATGATATTATACTCTCAGTTAATAAATAGAGCCACGATGTCCATATCTATAAATAAAGTCCTCTATCGATTAACAAATGAATACCACCAAACTATCGAGGATAGACTATGCTATATAATCGTACTCATTGATAGCTTAAATGATAACACTTGCAACCATAAGTCCATCATTTATCTCAGGATTAAGATCGACTCTCCGATTGTCCTAATAATGAAAAGACTTATATCTAGTGACGGTTCTAGATAAAGTATTTCATTGTGATCCTGTTTAATGCACCCAGTGCACTAAATTCTTTTACTCGAAAACCTTTCGATGATTTTAGACTCATCATAACTCATTTGATCACACTCAATTGCTAGTAAAAGAATTCTACAACTTTATCAAGATAGAGGTGCCCAACCTTTAACTTAAGTTGTGTACGTTATTCAAGACTAACTAAAAAATTGTGTCTACCTCACCCATATCCCGATGTATGAACAATTATTCATTTCTCATAGTCTTTTGACCTTATGATTATTTACCTTGACAATTATAATAATAAATGCTATAAGTATTTGTAAGAATTAGAAAACACTTTATTAATATGAAAAGATTGTCAATTACAATATTACACTCTTGCTATTGAGCATAATCCTAACAAGGATTGCATAAGAGTACACTCCTTAGGTGTATTCCAGATTATTAAATCTCAATTTCTATATAATCTTGGATGGGTAATCATACTATAGACTCTAAGATTGATTGCTTGTGAGAGATTAAGCATTAATTCTATACACTCTAGAATTAGTCACCTTACATGAGATTAATCCCTTATTTTGGTAGATGCACATTCATGAACATTCATTTATGGGTGGCCAATACTATACACACTTGATTGGAAACTTATAAGTGATATACAATCAAGCTATACACTTTATTTTGGTTATATTTGACTTATGTTCATTAATGAGAGTTCATCTTTCCCATAGTTTGCCTCAATGAATCCATCAATTCCTTAGTCATTTATCATCTATTATCTCCCACTATCTTAGTGCATTTAGTTAGTTTATATTTAGCTTGCATTTTATTTAATCTCCAATCATCAATCATCAATCATTTCATTTAATTCTTGTTTGTAGTTAGCATTAAAGTATGATTTAATCATAGCTATCGTTCGATCCCTATGGAACGATACCTATATTTGTTGCATACTAGTTTTATACTTGTTTGATCGCATCTTGGGATTTTATAAATTTGTTTTGATATTGCATACCACGGAAAAATGCGTGTCAATCATAAGGTCAAAATACTATGAGAAATAAAGAATTGTTCGTATATCTGGATATGTATGAGGTAGACACAATTCTTTAGTTAGTCTTGAACAATATTCATAACTTAAGATAATGCTTGGGCGCCTTTACCTTGTTAAAGTTGTAGATTCTGTTAACGGAAATTTTGCTCAGGGCGAGAAATCTCAGTTAACACCCTCGAGACCACTACTACGTAGGTGGTGGCCAAGGTTGAACGTATGCGCAATAGTGCTTAATAAAATGACAAGGAATATTAATACTATTAACCACCCAAAAGAATCAAAAATACTTTCTTTATTGATAATGTGTGATATACAAATCTCTCTCAAATTGCTCTCAATCTTCTCTGGGTGTAGTCGAGTACTTGTCGTATGTCTGTCGAAAAGTAATCTCCTCTTTCAGAAGGCTCAAGTCCTTCTTTCATACATTGTCTTCATAGGTCAAACTAATTGATTCCCCCCCTTGATTTTCTCCATCCCTTCCCTCCTTATCGGACGAGATTTTACATTTAAATGTCATTGACTTTGAGTTAATTGCTGAGTCGAGGATATCTTGCTGGAGATCAATTTGTTTCCTACTTGGACTCTATTACTTGTTTTGTATGTATGTAACGTCTTAAGATGTAATCCTGTGTGTCTTCAGGTCTAGCATGTTCTCCCATAGGGGTCGTTGAATATGGTATGTATTATGGGTCGTTGAATATGGTATGTATTATGGTGAGGTACATCAGATAGTGAGGTCGATCAGTGTCCTAGCCCCGATATTAAGGAGTTTCGTCTGGCCAGAAGCTAGGTCAAGCATCCCTTGACCTTTTGAAGCTAGGTGCGGCCTCCTACGAACACTCCACTATGTCAGCAAGGTATAGGCGAGCTTCTGGAGAAATTGTGTGGTAATCCCGACTTAGGGGGGATTTCGTGGTTTTAGGTTCGGTGACGCGGGCTCGATCTGACCGAGCCGGGGTCTACTCCGGGTGTTTCTGGAGCCTGTCCTTATTCCTGTGGGGCGGTATCGTAGCTCGGCTTCGGGTAACATGGTCTCCTGGTGGATGACCTCGGGCATGGAGCCAGGTTTAGAGGGTGGAAAATTTCCCTTTGTTCCTTGGCCAAATTTGGCTATTAACAGAAGTCCCCTCTGACTTGAACACCGGTTGTCGAGCTTGGGGTTGGAGTTAGATTTTTTATTTTATTTAGGAAATCTTTCCTTCTTTACCGTTACCAGAATATTGGGGAAATCTTCTCATTAACTACGTAAGTGACGTGGCGTGAACTGACTGACTTATTTCTGAATTAATCCGGCTGCGTTACGGCAGTCCCCGAGATTCTTTACCGTTACCAGAATCTTGGGGAAATCTCCTCATTAACTGAGCAAGTGACGTGGCATGAGCTAACTGACTTTTTTCTAAGTTAATCCGGTTACGTTACGGCAGTCCCGGAGATTCTTTGTGATCTTAACCGAAGATCTCGACAGATCGTGCTGCTGCCCTCTTGCCTATATATACTTGTTTATCTCACTGTCTTACTCATATCTCTCAAATTTCAAATTTTTCCCAAGATAAACTTTCTCTTAAGCCTTTCTTTTTCTTCATTCCTCATCCTAACCGATTTCAACATGTCGAAAACCATTCATGATTCCGTTGATTCCATGGTTGGCGGCGAAGAGGTCTTTAGCCTTGCCCCTGGAAAACAGGTAAGGGGGAGCTTAGACAACGATGATTCTCCGCCCAATCCTTAACGTCGACAGTCGAACAGGAATGTGTCCATTGGGACTGGGTTTTCTAACCATCCTGACCATCCTTTGGATATAGCCAATGAAGACTCTGATAAAGAGGTTGGTGGCGACGCCGCGGGGGAGCATCAAGTCCCGGCTTCCGGCCCTCCTTTGGAGAGGCTCCCTCCCTATTACTTCAGGGTTGTCCCTGATTCCATCGTTGATCTGATCATGATTGATCATTTGAGGCTGAAGTACGGCATTTCCGACAGCGTTTCTATCTCAGTACCTCCCAAGGGTTATGAGTTCTTCAACCCCCCTAAAGGCGTGCTTCCAATTCATGTGGCGGCTCTCAAGAATGAGGTTACGCTTCCCCTTCATCAGACTCTTCGGCGAGCTCTCTATGCCATCCAGCTTGCTCCCCTCCATTTGATCCCTGGCTTTGGAGGCATTTGATTGGTTTCCTCGTGCTATGGAGAGAACAATGCCAGCTGAGCAAGGTGACGAGAGAGCCCGGAGCAGAGGAGCTGGCCTATCTTTTCCAAATCGGGAGCCTATCTGGCGCTCCTCGAGGTCAGTTTTATGCTAAGGCCAAGAACAAGCTCAACTTTGTTATTCTCGGTGCTTCGAAGAAGGACCCCGCCTGGAAGGAAGAATGGATCCTTGTGGGGGATGATTGGGGGAGCTCGATTTTCATTGGGGGGCATGAATTCGAGGTTCCCACAGCTTTTACTGACAAACCATCGTGGGACCGAGACTCCCTACCTTCTGAATCTGAAACTATTTTGAAGGCTATTCTAGCTAGCAACTACTTAAACCTAAAGTTCCTAACCACTGAAGCCTTCGATCCTCGTAGGGTGAATCAATACCTGCGGATCTCAGATGCTACTCATCGTAAGTGTCACTGAATTGCATTGCCTTGTCTTGTTGACTAGCTTGGTTCTGTCGTTTTCCTTTTTGATTTGTTTACTCACAGTTTTTGTCGTTGAACTAGCTTCCCTTGACGACCAATGTTCTCCTCAGGCTCGAACTCCTATTTCCTTTGCTGGGGTCGCACCGGCTCTTGCTTAATCTACCTCCCCAGCTGGGTCTAAGATGGCCAACCTTGCGTCGCGGGCTTTTCGGGCTCTGGGTAAAGCTCCCCAAGCTGTTGGTCTGACTGCTTCTGCCTCTTCTGTTGTAGTCGATAAAGTTACTACTCCCTCGATTCGCCCTCATGATTCCGCTATGCTTCCAACCACCCGAGCTTCGGAGGACTTTGAAAAGGGGTGTCCCAAGGATTCCTCCTAGCCGTTCCCACCCTCAGTCGAGCTCGACGGGGTAGGACGAAGTCCTGGAACAATTTATCGCGTCCTGTCCTGGCGGTGGGATCTCCAGGATGGCCTCAATGCCCGTGGATGTCTTGCTCACCAAGGGGTCTGCTGTCTTAGCTGAGGTAATTATAGTTTCTTTGTACTGCTTCTGCCAACTTGTTCAATTTCTAACCCTGGCTTTGTATTTTATAGGCCTTCAAGTTTAATGTAGCCATGGGCCACCAGGTAACACTCCTTCGCGACCGGGCTGCTAAGGCCGAAGCCGAAGCCGAGAAAGCCATGGGATTGCTCAAGCAAGCTTAGACCTTAATCGAAGATATGACCTCCAACCAAGGAAAAATTGAGACCGAGCTGGCTGAGCTTCGTTGTGATCATGAAAGGACGAAACAGTCTTATGATCAAGAACGTCTCTAATCTACCCGGCGGGCCAGGCAGAGGGATTCTTGGAAAGCTGAGGCTAAGAAGTTTGACCTCGAGAATCAGGCTTTGATTGCTTAGGTGACCAAGCTGCAAACTGACGCGGAGACCTCCTTTAGCGATGGATACTTCTATGCTTCCTTTCAGGTGGCAGAGGCTCTCCCTCTTCCCTTTGATCTGTCATCCATTGCCGGTTAGGATAGAAAGGAGATAATGATCAAGGCTGCTGAGTTGTCTCGCCCTGATGATGATGATGAGGCGGTTCCTTCGAGCCAGACAGAGGCTGGAAAACAGCCCATCCAGGCAGATCCTCCATTTCCTACTCCTATCTTTACTGCTTCAGGTCCCGGGGAGTCTTTAAGTATGGTTCTGTCTTCTCGATCTGAGGGAGACCAGCCAGGAGCTGGGGAAGGAGCTAGGAGCCCATCTGAGGAACCCCCTATTATGGAGATGGAGGTCCACAGGAGCCGGACGGGGTCCATGGCTGCCCTTCTCGATGCAGGCTATCCCGTCTGAGGTTATGGCAATGATTAATGAAGTCCTGGAGGAAGATCTTGCTGATCAATAGGAGGAGCCTCTGAATGAAGGGATAGTTGGCGAGGATAACCAAGATGGGTAACTACCTGAAGGGGGGTTGATGGCGAGGATCAGCGTGAGGGAGGAGGATCAGCAGAGGAAAACCAAGAGAGTTCCAAAGCTTGAAGCGGTAACACCACTTTTAGATATAATTATACAATAAGGCATCCAGGATTTCATAACTTCCAAGTGCAATCACTAACTTCCAAGGCAATAGAAGCATATTTCTTCCTTTCTTCCTTTCTTTTTGCTTCTCTTTTCTTTTTCTTTTCTTTTGATTGTTTCTTTTCATGTCTTTTTCTTTATTTTCTTGCCTTTGACTTTTGCACGTACTTTATGTGTTATATTTATTCTATCTCTATGTTTTATTCCATTGCTTGAATTGATTTCCATTATTGATTTGCTTGGATACACCCTCTTTGCATGATTGATTTGGATTACTTGAGTAGGCAATTAGGTTGTCTAATGCTCCATTGAATGGAAGGATTTTCAGAAATCCGGCTCTACAACCATGTCCTTAATCTAATCTTGAATTAGTGGCTTTCACTATACATCATAGGTTAGCCACTTGTGAGATAATTAGAAGCCTCCACTATACACCCTAGGTTGGCTACTTTAGTGATTTTACGAGAACTAACCTTCGAGTAGAATTCGGTTGATAATCTCGAGCCTCATCCAATCTCAAACGAGTGGCCTTCACTATACATCCTAGGTCGGCCACTTGTGAGGGAATTGGAAGCCATCACTATACACCCTAGGATGGCTACATTAGTAATAGGTTGAGCCATAGCTAGATAGATGAGCATTCATGGAAAAAATCCCTGATTGAGTAACTAGCCATTGTTGGTTGCTTAGGAGGGATTAATTACTAGTAGGAGGTCTTCACTATACACCCTAGGTTGACCTCTTGCTAGAGATATATACCAACGCTATACACCCTAGGTTGGTTACATTTGTCAATACATGCTTAATTGAGAGTTTGTTGCAATTGCCCCAATATTCACTTACAAGTCCATCAACTCCATAGTTCCAACATTATTCATTCATCACTCCATTGTCATCCCATTTTATTTGCTTTCATAGTTTAGTTTATATTGTATTTTCATTCACCATCACTTTTACTTTTATGCATACTAGTTATATTAATCCTAATCTTATCACCGCTACCCCGATCTCAGTGGACGACACCCGTGCTTACCGCTTTACTTGTATTACTACTTGTGAATGCATCACATAGGTTTTATAAAGTGTTTTGACGGACGGTTTTCTGACGGCAAAAACCTTCTCATCAAATGGCGCCAGCTGCCGAGGATCGGTGTGCGTAGTAGTGATTAGATTAGTTTTAATACTATTAGTTTATTAGTTGTTTTTAGTTTTGTTAGTTTCTTTTTATTGCTTTGGTAGTTTTTGTTTTTGCTTGTTTCAGGACTCTATGGATTCCTTTTGGCAAAATTCAAGGTCAAGCTACTAGCCTAACGAGAATGCCTACATCTCGTCATTCCAGTCAAATTCGTTGAAGATCAACTAAGAAATTTCATGAAGAATCATGTGCAGGAGACTGAGCAGATGATAGCTTCTCAACAAGAGACTCAAGCCTTCATAGAAGAGAAAACCACCCAAATGCTCGAATCCGCCCAGCAGTCCACCCCGGTAAATCAGAGTTGTTTCCAAGTTAAGGCAACCAAACCGGTGGATTCCTCTAATTTCTCAAAAGAAGACATATATAAGCTCCGAATAGAATTTGAAGTGGAGCGAAGCAAGAGAATGGACGAGATGGACAGGATGATCAAGATGAACCAAGAGCTTATGAGCGTGAGCACAGAGCTAGTGTTGGAAAGGGGTGTGTTGAAGGAAGAGAATGAAGCACTTCAAGAGAGAGAAGCCTTGGGAATGGAAAAGGCGAGTAATCTCCAAGAGTTGAACAAGAAACTATTATTTGAAGTGAAGATGCTCAGGGTTGAGAATGGTACTCTCAAAAAAGACAAATGGTGAAGTCTTCGACAAGAACAAAGAATTGGAAGAATGAATTGAGAGATTTGAAGCCGAAAAGAGTACCGCATCGAAGGATTTGGAGAACTTAGCGAGGCTATCAAAAGATTTTGAAGATGAGATAGCTCACAAGTCAATGAAGATGCAAATGGAGGTTGACCAAAAAGCCAATGCCTTAGAGGAAGCAAAGGTAGCACTATACAAAAAGGAGAAAGAGGTCAAGGCGTTACAAGAGAAACAAATCAAATGTCCTCAAGACCACGTATCAAAGGGGAGTTCCTCTAACTCTAATATCTTTTGCTATGCATGTTCTAGGATAGAGCATTTTAAGGCTAAAAATTACAAGCCAAATCAACATAGGAAAACTAGAGGTCCTAGGAATAGATGGAGTCCATCTAGGGTCAAGCAAATATGGGTAAGGAAAGACCAAGTGCACTTATATAGGAACATGAAAAAGGAAATGATAATGAAGTCACCTAAATTTATTTGGGTAGTGAAAAATAGAGAATTTCCTAACTTGGTCAAACCACCCTTAGAGGACCCTAGCCTCTCCATGAATGCATCCCATTGAATAATTTTGATGCATGTAGTTAGTTTTATGTTTTATGTTTTATGTTGTTTAAATTCAATAAACTGTGATGTTGGGATAATTTGTTCGAATGCTATATTTTGTGGATATTTGCACATTGAATCTATTGATTATATTTGTGGATGAAAGAGCCAGAGGCTCTTGTGCAAGTATGAATGCATGTGCTTTATATTGTTTAATTCGGTTTGGGGGTTGTTCATGCCCCATTCCGTCAATTTTGATAAAATGTATGATGTTAAGCGTGACTTGTGCTTCAATGATATATTGCATGAATTGCCTTTATTTTGTGAGCCTTGTTTGAGTCATTTTTATTTTGTTGGGGCATTGATTGTGGTTGATTAGTGCCTAGGTTTGTTTGAGTCATGTTAGGTGCATGCCGCTAGGCCAGATTCTCTTGTCTTCAACATTGAGGACAATGTATGGTTTTGGTTTGGGGGTGTAGATGCCTTTTTGAGTCGTCTTTTGTGTCTTGAGTCATTTTTGTGTCTTTGTGTCTTGAGTCATTTTTGTGTCTTATTTTCAAAAAAGTTACTGCTTAGCCAGAATTTTGAGCTTATTTAGCTTGGTGAGATACCTGGAGCATAGTGTTTGTGGCGAATGTGTGTATGCTTTGTGTGCTTATTCAATAACTCTTATTCACTTTAGGGGTCTCACTGGCACTTCATGGGCTAGTCTCATCTTCTAGTGTTAAAGTTTAGGGAACTCGGTGCTCAAGCGCCTTGTTCTAATAGTGGAGATTTCCCTTGTGAGATCACAAACACAAGCCAAAAGCGTGTATATTTGAGGGAAAATGTTTTTCAAATCTGTAAACACTATTCAAACACCATGCATAGTCTCACTACATAAAAAATCATCATTTGTCATTGAACATGCATCATATATGTGGACTGCTTGACGGAAACTTTTATTCCCTTGGTAGATTGATCCTTTAAAGTGATATTAGGCAAGGTGTGTTTTAGCCACTCAAAAAGAAAGCCTAAATACTTCCCATTCCCGTAATATGTGTGCTCCCAAGCCAATTTTGAAGCCAAACACATATAGACTTTTCCATTCTACACCCACGTTATCCATAACCCAAGCAACCTGAACACTTAGCCAACCCTCTCTTAATTGATCTTGTTGAGGCTTAGGAATGTAAAGTTGTGCTTTAATTTGATAAATGGCGTGTACCTAGGCAAGAGTAATGAGTTATGAAAATGTCCATAGTAAAAAGGCATGAAAAGAAAAGAAAAGAAAAGAAGCAAAAAGTAACAAAAGAAAAATATGCTTCAAAAGCCTTGTGTAAATTGTAAATGCTACTCAAATAGGTAACATGAGTAGTTAAAGATTGCATGTAGAGTCTAATTGTATCCCTGGACGCCATATTGTATTTGGAAGTGGAGTTGCACGAGAAATTAAATGCTTAAGTGTAGAATGTATTGCCTTAACTTGGTTGATTAGTGCTTGTGCCTAAATTTCTCATTCTTCTAATCACCATTCACCGTGGCCACGTTACAACCAAATGGAAAATACCTAGTTGATCTTAGGGGACGTCTAGATTGGGAATATTAGTTAATGAATGCTCTTTTCACGTTCATGACACGTGATTCTTTCATGAGACTCACTCACTAAAAACTACGTTTATTCTACACTAAATGTATGCAACTAAGTTGATTTAGTTACATAAATTCATTGGCATACATGTTGCATGAGTGTGAACCTAGGTTCTGAGAGGAAAGATAAGAGAAAATCCATGTGAGAACCTAGCATCAAGCGAATTACGCTCGAGGTGTGAGAGTGAGTAGTTTCTGAGGCGAGTGCATTTTAAGTGTGGGATTCGTGTTGTGCCAGTTTCCCTTGAGGTGCCTTCGAGTTGTTTAGAACATTTTGTATATGCCCATTCCTCACTCCCATTTGTTTTTGCATATCTCTTTGCTAGTTGGTTTTACAGCAAGTTTTTCTTTGTGTCTAGAAAAGTTCTTAGTTCGAGTCATTTTTAGGTTGTGTCTTATTTGTTTTAGATTATGTTTGCTCGAGGACGAGCAAAGGTTTGGTTTTGGGGGTGTTTGATCGTGCCTAAATTGTTGTATATTGCGGCCCTCATTCCTATTCCTTTGTCTCATTCTTGTGTGTATTTTCTATATATTTTATGTTTAATAGGCTCGTTGGTGCTAATTGCAGGCAATAGATGTAATTCTGGTGTTAGCAGCTAATTGCGGTGGTTCCGACAGAAAATGAGCAAAAGGAAAGACAAATGATCATAAGCAGCTCCAAAGTGCGGGTCAAGTGCAGGTCGCAACCGCACTCCTACCGCACTCCTTCCCACAGTCGGGACCTGAATCATGAAGGAAAGATAAAGTACGGGTCAAGTGCGGGTCATCCAACCGCACTCCACCCGCATTATTGCTCAAGACAGAGGAGCTGATTTGCACCTGACACTAAAGTGCGGGTACAATGCGGGTAATCCAACAGCACTCCACCCGCACTGTTGCTCAAGACAGAGGAGTGGATTTACAACTGACACCAGAGTGCGAGTACAGTGCGAGTACAGTGCGAGTACAGTGCGAGTAAAGTGCGAGTAAAGTGCGGGTAATCCAACCGCACTTCACCCGCACTATTGCCCAGATCAGAGAACTAAAGATAAAGACAACCCATATAGTGCGGGTACAGTGCAGGTAATTCACCCGCACTCCACCCGCATTCTGCGCGCGACAGCTTCTGTTTTCAAGCTTAAGTGACCTATTTTTCCATCCTCTATAAATAGAAAAGGATGGGAACGAACTAAAAAGCTCTCATATCTCCCAAAACTTGTAGTTTAAGCTAGAAACACATCTCCATATCATCCAAACCATCTCTACTCAATAAAAGGAAACTAGGAGACTTGGATTCAAGCTTCAAGGAAGGAGATCAATCTTCAAGGGTTCTCTCTATACTTTCTCTTAGTTTATATGTTTGTAATAGATCATGAGTAGCTAAACTACCCCACTATGGGGTTGATGTTATTTGTTTGATGGATATTTAGGCTTTGTAAATAAACTCTATGTGTTATATTTATTCTATCTCTATGTTTTATTCCATTGCTTGAATTGATTTCCATTATTGATTTGCTTGGATACACCCTCTTTGCATGATTGATTTGGATTACTTGAGTAGGCAATTAGGTTGTCTAATGCTCCATTGGATGGAAGGATTTCCGAAAATCCGGCTCTACAACCATGTCCTTAATCTAATCTTGAATTAGTGGCTTTCACTATACATCCTAGGTTAGCCACTTGTGAGAGAATTAGAAGCCTCCAATATACACCCTAGGTTGTCTACTTTAGTGATTTTACGAGAACTAACCTTCGAGTAGAATTCGGTTGATAACCTCGAGCCTCATCGAATCTCAAACGGGTGGCCTTCACTATACATTCTAGGTCAGCCACTTGTGAGGGAATTGGAAGCCATCACTATACACCCTAGGATGGCTACATTAGTAATAGGTTGAGCCATAGCTAGATAGATGAGCATTCATGGAAAAAATCCCGATTGAGTAACTAGCCATTGTTGGTTGCTTAGGAGGGATTAATCGCTAGTAGGAGGTCTTCACTATACACCCTAGGTTAACCTCTTGCTAGAGATATATACCAACGCTATACACCCTAGGTTGGTTACATTTGTCAATACATGCTTAATTGAGAGTTTGTTGCAATTGCCCCAATATTCACTTACAAGTCCATCAACTCCGTAGTTCCATCATCATTCATTCATCACTCCATTGTCATCCCATTTTATTTGCTTTCATAGTTTAGTTTATATTGTATTTTCATTCACCATCACTTTTACTTTTATGCATACTAGTTATATTAATCCTAATCTTATCACCGCTACCCCGATCTCAGTGGACGACACCCGTGCTTACCGCTTTACTTGTATTACTACTTGTGAATGCATCGTATAGGTTTTATAAATTGTTTTGACGGATGGTTTTCTGACGGAAAAAACCTTCTCATCACTCTCCCCTTACTCAGATGTCTACATCCCGATGATGCAAACTGGGCACTCAGAGAAGTACACCTAGAGGTATGCGGGAATCGTACTGGAGAAGAGGCGCTAGCTTACCAGGTGTTGCCCATGAGATATTACTGGCCAACCTTGCACCACGATGCGAGGAAGTTCGTGCAGTCGTGCGAACCATGCCAAAAAATGGCCAGTTTGCACCAATTACCTCCGGAACGAATATCTTCTATTATCTCACCATATCCATTTATCTACTGGGGAATAAACTTAATTGGACCTCTCCCAACCGCGCCTGGTCAACAGAAGCACGCAATTGTGGCCATTGATTATTTTACCATGTGGGTGGAAGCGGAGCCCTTCACCAATATCACAGAGGCAAACACAACATAATTCATCAAGAAGTATGTGGTTTGCCCGTTCGGTACCCCGATGGTCATTATTACGGATTTAGGCAAACAATTTGACAACGCCAGATTCTGGGATTTCTGCGAGAACCTGGGAATCGAGCTTCATTTTGCATCCGTGGCACATCCCCAAACGAATGTCTTGGTAGAAGCCACAAACAAGACTATCAAGAGACTCTTAAAGAAGAAGCTCCAACAGAGAAAGGGTAGAAGGGCAGATGAACTCCCAGATGTGCTATGGGCCTACCGCACCACTAGAAGGACTGCTACTGGAGAAACCCCTTATTCGCTAGTTTTCGGGGAAGAAGCTGTCCTTCATATCGAGCATAAACTCACCTCCTTCCAGGTTCAACACTTTGATCCAGAAGGAAACGAAGACAAGTTGAGAGCCAACATGGACCTCCTGGAAGAGAAACAGGAAAGGATTGCAGAAAAGGTAGCAGCCTACCAAAGCAGGATTGCTCGATATTTCAACAAGAAAGTCAAGAACAAAAGTTTCAAGGAAGGGGACTTGGTCCTCAGGAAGGTAACTCAGAACACCCGTAAAAAGTCTGACGGGGTATTATCACCCAATTGGGAAGGTCCCTATCTGGTTAAAATGGTAATCCGAACCGGGGCCTACAAGCTGGAGGATGTGGACAGGCGTCTAATAGACCACACTTGGAATGCAGATCACCTGAAGAGATTCTACCGGTAAAGCCTACAATGAGGACCAACCGGTATCATCCTGGATAGATATGGATAGATGCCAGTATTCATGAATGTTTTTACCCCTTTTTAATTCATCAATAAAGAAGATTTTTCCCCACATACCTTTGTCTACATCTATCTACGCTATATCGCCATGTTTGCCCTAAGACCATGATAGCTACATAGCTCTCCTGATGCCCTGGATCGGATTAGTCCCTCCAGAAGGACCGCCATAAAAACCGGGATGACTACATAGCTCTCCTGATGCCCTGGACTAGGGTCTATCCCTCTAAAAGGATCTCCTCGAGACCAGGGTAAGCCACATAGCATTCCCGATGCCCTGGCCGAGCACCACCCCCGCTAGGAAGGATCCGACACGTAAGAGCATAGTTGCTCGATGGATCAAACCTCGGTCGGGCACCACCCCCCGCTGAGAAGACTCTGGATACTAAGAACATAGTTGCCCGCCTAGATCAAGGCCTTAGTCGGGCACCACCCCCCGCTAAGAAAGACTTGGTGCTAAAGTGGCCTTAGTTGCCTACCGGGATCATATTGCCAGTATGATCTCCTTATTTTTGCCAGTGTGCCTAGGTTCCTAAAAACAGGAAGGCTAGGTACTAATATATTCTCCAAAGTACCAAGATTCCTAGAACAGGAATGCGAGATACTCAGATTCGCCAATGATCGCCTCAAGACTAGAAATGACCATATGGCCTTCCTGCTGCCTTGGCAGGGTGCCACCCCCCGCTAGGAAGTGTCTAGTTAATAAGAGTATAGTTGCCTGCCAGATTAAGGCCTTGGCCGGATACTACCCCCCGCTAAGAAAGACTTGGAGTTAAAGCGGCCTTAGTTGCCTACCAGGATCTTGTTGCCAACATATTCATTTTTGCTTTCGCCATGGTACCAAGATTCCTAAAATGGGATTGCGAGGTACCATGATTCTCCAATGTGTTCGCTATCGTTTCCTGTCATGGAACCACGACCCCTAGAACAGGAATGCGAGGTACCTAGTTTCGCCAGATTATTTGCCAAAGTACCAAGATTCCTAGAACAGGAACGCGAGGTACTCAGTTTCGACAAAGTTTTCGCCAGTATGTTCACCTAAGTACCATGATTCCTAGAATAGGAATTCAGGGTACCCATATTTGCATATGTACCTCGATCCTTGAAGGATGGAAGGTTGGGTACCATAAGTCACCAGTATTATCAACTGCACACCAGGATTCTCAAAGCAAGAATGCCTGGTACCCCGATTTTCCCCAGACAAGGTTAATTGCTAAGTCTCAAGAAATCCTTGTACTGGCTATGAGCCACAACACATCGTCAGGTCTCACCAACTATCACAGATTTTTCTGTTACTAGATATCAATTAAATCATATTTATGCTGAGGACTATTACTAGAATTTGCACTATGGTTGGAAGCATGCAACGGTATTCAATTAGCAGAAATAAAAAAAGGGAGGTTCTTCTTCATTGATTAAATCAGGGAGACCAACCCTTATTTCACACTACATACAAGAAACAAGAAAGAAAAATAATAGGAAAATAAATTAGAAGCTCAGACATGCAAGCTTCCTCTTCGACTTCCTGCCTACTTTCCTGACCTGCCCACCTAACAACACCGATCTCAACCAAGACAGATGTCGACGATACTACCGCGATCCCCGGAGGTAGGAACAGTGGCCATGTTTGAGTCATTGAATACAGAAGGGGTAGAAAGATAACCTTGGAACCCTCAACGTTCAAGATGCAACCAGATACGAAGTTGCATCTTGCTTGGGTAATGTCTACACCATTGGCAATGGTGCAGCACCATGTGACACCATTCCTCTTGATCCAAGGAATCACAACTAGTTGTGGTTCTCTAGTAACTAAGTCTATCTCGTGCCACTCCTTCCACATTACCAAGCATCCTGCCAATCAGAGAAATCACGTCTCATCCCTTTACGGTGTTAGCCATTAGGGCGATCATCGGTCGATCTGCTGAGATTTGCTACTTCGAAGAAGATCGAAGGAATAATTCGAAGAAATTGCTAAGTAGGTCAGGGTATTTATAGAAGGGAAAGGTAAGTCTCGGGAATGGAAGGATAAGACCATTAATGAGGCACGACACCCAGAATGTGGGGAAGGACAGCTTCACAAAGCGTGCACCTCCGAAGTTAATGTCTGAAACAAACGGGGCCTGTCCTAGGATGACATGTGGAAGAACAAGTAAATATAGTGTCTGAAACAGAGTTTCTCATACGAGAATGCTAGAAAAGAAGTTCCACCAGAATAACCCCGAACAGGATGTATACCATGACTACCTTGATGGCCAGGTACCATGATCCCGGTTTGGCTGATGCCCTGGTGCCATTCTAGGACCAATCACATCAACGGCCGCATTTTGCCGGGGTTCAATGGAAACTAGGTCACCAAGCCTACATCAGGGTACCAAGATTCCTATGAAGACGAGTATCCGTGGTACCTAGATTCTTCCAAGTGTAATTTCGCCATAGTATCAGGACCCTCAGAACGAGAATGCCTGATACCAAATCTTCTCCCCCAAGTGAGATCAACTGCTAAGTCCCTAAAGACCCACTCACCAGCATCAAACTATACTACAAAATTTGATCTCGACAAGGTTCAAAGCCCCTTCAGTTACCAGGGATTTGTAAAATCAAATTCACATTAGGGACTCTTCTCTAAGTCAAGGCAGGATTCAACCAAGAAGTCAGTAAACTACACACACTTATAGTTGAAGAAAGAAAGGAAATATTTTAATTACTAAAACTGGGGAGCCCATCCCCCACGGGCTACAAAACTAAAGAAAATGAAGCTGACTGGGTAAAGGATCAAGCTTGGTCATGCCTCCTTCTGCTGCTGGTGGGCCTCCTTCTCTCCAGCTCCTACGGTCTGAGCCTCATCTCCAGGTCCATATGGGAACTCACCACCTCGGCTGGAGTCTCGCTTGCTACTTGGACTCCTACTATCAGTAGGACCTCCACTTGAGCAGGTCCAGCCTAAATCTCGTCCATTACCATACTAGATGGTTCCCCTACTTCCTTGGTTGAGGTAGCTTGATCCTTTACCTTCTTGTTGGGGCTTGGTAAGGAGATTGGTACATCAAACCGACCATCCTTAGTAGTAAGCGGGTCCCTTACCTCCTTAGTAGTGGATCCGGAACCCAACCTTTAACTTGAGCAACTTCAGATTCAGAAGCCGTCAGTTTAGGATCTGATCCAACAGTGCCTGGTGAAGGAAGGAGGATAGGACTCTGGTCTTTAACACCCACTACTCCACTTGCCCCGGTAACCCGAGAGGTCCAAGCTATATCGAAGGGGGCAACCCCGGCTAGCTCGGCGGCTTTAGCCATGATCTCCTCTCTGATCCATCCCTCGATGACCCTCAGGTCGAACGAAAGAGGGAAAGCCAAAGCCATCTGATAGCCAGCAAAGAAGTAGCCATCCCCAAAGGCAGTGTCTACTTGAGCACCCAGGCTAGCCACACTATCACAAAGGGATGTAATTTCTTTCTCTAGCTCCGCAACTCTTCCCTTCAAGATCTCCCTCTTCTTCATGCGGTAGAGGGATCTGAGCATCTCAGTATACAAAGCGTGCTGCATCTGTTCCCTATCAACCTTCATTTTATCTGCTTCTTTGGCATTGTTTAGAGACTGGTTCGGAACTACCACGCCCCTAGCAGCCTTAGCAAGCTCCTCCTTGGCTTTTCCAGCTTGACATTGGCCTCCTTAACTTGGTTCCAAAGGGAGCTAACTTGATGATTCATAGCTACATTGAATTTGAAGGACTGCCAAGCACAAAAGATGAGTCGGAAGGTTGCCAATTATGAGATCGAGACTGTCATCATCGACATGGGTCCTCTTCCTATAGGCGAGGTTCCCGCTGGTAGACACGTTGCCATTGAAGAATTGTTCGAAGATACTGCCATTATCAGGAGAAGACATTATATCAGAACCAAAGCAAGAACTTTTTTGAAGTAAAAGAAATTTGGAATGGGAGATGAAGAGAAAGAAGACTAGGGTTAGCCCAGATGTGAATGTTTGAGAAGTTGCTTGAAAAAAAGACTGAGTACACCTTGGAGAAGCAGGGTTTAAATAGGAATAGAGGTGGTTACTTGTAACGGGCAAAGAAGGTCATCAATGTCACGGGATAATCGGTGACTTGGGGAAAACGGTTTCGAGAAACGCGCACCTCCGGGATATTTCCTATTTTGAATTCGACTTACCCAGACTGGTCACGTGGAAGGACCCCTTAAGTCAACACGCAAGAGCAAGATTCCATTCCACGAGATGTTTACTGAAAATTCTCCATATGTACTAAATCCGGACTCCAACCCCAACCAGGAACCGGTGTTCAAGTCAGGGGGGACTTCAGTTTTCTAGCATGGGTCCAAAGGAGAATTTTCCACCAAGTGCCTACCTGGTAGGGACCAATACTAGTCCCCAAGTACCTAGTGGGGCAGGTACCACGATCCTGATAAGAAGCAACACCTGGTAAGATTAGGACCTCGACTACCTACCTACCCAGATGAAGCGTCAGAGATATTCAACCAAGAAGAGCAGATGCCTCGCTGAACATCCATGTTGACATCTGATGGGAAGGGTATCATGATATCACATATCCACTACTTCACGGGTACCCGACACTCCCCGCCTGGTACCCCGGTACCAGGACGTGCACCCGATATCCTAGGGCACTTCGGTATCAACCCAGAATCCAATCAAGATAGGCATCCTACCTACCCAACAGAACCGACGTCACTACGAGGTTGCCATTATGAATAAAATGAGTGCCATGACAACAATTCAGACCAGCATGCCAGTATACCTCACTGTGAGATCAGCATTCTCCTCCAAGTAACGCCAGTAGAAAGAGTTGACTCCCTCGCCATTTAAAGCACCATAAATAAGACCAAACGGTCAACCGAATCAAAGTTTAAATATGACAGTGATTAACGGGATCAAATCCCACTCCTTTAGCCTCACTTAACTCCTTTCAACGCCTAAAATAGGACTCTAAAAAATTCTCATCAAAGATACCGGATTCTTAGGGATATTAGAGGCCTATATATATGGATTTGAAGGACAAAGAGGGGGATCGAGTTCTTTTTGAAACGCAAAAGAGAGATCATCACATTCAGAGAGACTTCTCTAGGTTTTTCTGAAGCCATTGAGAGTTTACAAACAATCACTGGGAGGGAATAGCCACTTATCAACATAAACAACATTCTCCATCGCCATTTTGTGTTAGAGAGAGTAAATAGTGAGTGTTGTAACCTTTACACAAATTTTTATTCAATAAAACAGTACTTACTTGTATCTCCTCGGTTCCTTCATACTTGTCCATATCAATCTTCAACATAGAAATGAACCTCGGTACCGAAGGTACCTATCCTGCTACCACCTATCGATAGGGGACGGAGGTGTTAATTGAAATTTTGCTCCCCGAGCAGATTTTTCCATTAACAAAAAGCTACCCCCACTACCTCCATGCATGTTGAATAGAGACTTTAACAGAAGATTTAGTCAGAGGGTTATTGTGGAAGAGCTTGGCATAGCTCTATCAGAGCTTGAAGACACTCCGATCTCTACCAGAGTGAATGACAGAGGATAAAAGGCTTTTGTTAGCTCACCTCCCCGCTTTTGCAGAAGGATAGTGCAGGAATTTTACGCTGGGATGGTTCCGGATGACTTCATGTGAGAAGTCACCGTTATGGTGAGAGGAGTGGAAATTCAGATAAAAATAGACAACTTACACAGATACCTCAGAACAGAGCTTTTGAATGACCCACAAGTTCTGAGTAGGTTGAGAGATGGAGTCACTTGGAATGACTGCTTTGTAAAGAAGACCCTGGACCTCGTAAATGATCTGGTAATCAACCCAATGGACTTATGGGAGAATCCAGCATTCCCAATCAAGCACAACAATCTTAAGATTGAATTGGGATTCTAGCATGTGTTCATTTCACACTCACTCCGGCCAAGGACTTACATGATGAATGTATCTTTCGAGACTACCACCATATTGCACTGCTTACAACATGACCAGCCAATCAATGTGGCATGTATCTTTAAGGCAGAAATCTTGGCAGTAGGGGACAAAAGATTAGACAAGCAGGCATTGATTTTCCCATGCCTAATCACTGAAATTTATAGGTGTGGATCTTAGCAATGAGAACTTCGAGTGGGCACGAACTAATTTGGACCTCAGGACATGGTGCACTTTGGAGGTAGAATGAGATTTGACAAGCAACAGAAGGAAAACAAGGAGAAAAATGACCAAGACTGGAGCGGGTTCAAGTACTCAACAACATGAGGACATGGTTATGGATGAAGAACAGGTAAAGTACTACCAGGAGGGTCCAATGCTAGAGCCAGCAGTGGGGAGTGATCAAGTACCTTGGCAGCATTTGATATTAGGGATGTCAAGCCTTCAGACCTCAATGGACTCACTAAGATCCATATTCACCACAGAGATCAGAGACGCCAAGGACAACATTGAAGACCTGCGGGAAAATGTGATAGGCATGAGAAAAGATTTAAACATGATTCCATATCAGAGAAGGAAGAAGCAGACCACCCATCAAGAGTACACTTCAGGAGGGCCTACCATTGATTCAGATTTCCAGGCAGCTATGAAGATGTTGAGGAGAGAGCATGAGGAAAGGCTCAGAGCACAGTAGGATCCAAAATAGAAGGGACCAATGATAGAGGAGGAGGAGTCAGATTCTGATGATGATTGAGTGATTTAACTTGCCATAATTATGATCTTTTATTTAGCATTTCTTTAGTTATTTAGGAGTGAACTTTAATACTTTCATTGCACCCATTAATTTGTTTAGCTTGTTTAATTTTTAGGATAACTTAGTTTTGGATAATTGTGGATGTTATTTTCTTTGAGAGATATTTGGTTTGAGATAAATTCTATAATTGTTAACCTTTGTGGTTAGGAATGTTGCTTATTGTTAGGTTCTTTATCTCTTGGATTCAACACACCGGCCACTTGCAAGCCTTGGAGGGACAAGCAGAGTGCTCATAAAACGAGCGAGAACCTACCCATTTTGAGTGTACAACAATGCTACCACATTGGTTTAATCTTTTCAACTCAAACTCTTGCACTTAATTTGTTCTATTTTTGTTTATAGACAAGTATGGATTTTTGATGAATGTGAATATTCTCAGTAAATATCAATTTTGGGTTGAATGAGTAAATAACTGTGAATGAGAGAATATGTTTATTCTGTTGATACAATTTTGAATCTCAAATGATGAATTTATTGATTTATTCCTTCTTGATTGGATGGGCCAAAGGCTCTTGTGGATATTGCATATGATTTACAGGTTTTCATTTTATATAGCCCAACTCAGTTTGGGTTTTTTTTTGAATCAATGCATATACATGTAAAGGAAAGAACATATAATAGGAATCTATTTGGGGGTTATTACCCATATTCCAATGATTTGGTGAATAGATGCTTGATGTGGTTGAATTTTGAGGTTAATTGCCATGTTTCCCTAAATGCCTTATTTTTGTGAGCCATTGTTGAGTCTTTTATTTTGTGGGAATTAATTGTGCATGATTAGTGCCTAGGTTTGTTGTGCGTTGGTGTCTAGTTAGGTGTACGCTGCTAGGCCAGGCTCTCTTGTCTTCAACATTGAGGATAATGTTAAGTTTTTGTTTGGGGATGTAGAGGCCTTTTAGAGTTGTCATTTTATTTTTGAGTCATTTTTCATGTCAATTTTTGAGCTTTAATTAGCTTGGTGAGATAATTTTGAGCAAAGTGTTTGTGGCGAATTTGTATATGCTTTGTGAACTTGTTCATAGCTCTTAGTCACTTTAGGGGTCTCACTTGCACTGCATGGATTAGTCCCATCTTTTAGTGTCTAAGTTGAGGGGACTCGGTGCTCGAGCACCCTGTTCTAATAGTGGAGACATCCCTTGTGAGTTTCACAAACGTAAGCCAAAAGTGCGCAATTCGAGGGGAACATTTTTTCAAATCTTTAAACACTTTTAAAACACCATGCATAGTCTCATTACACCAAAATCATCATGTGTCATAGAACATGCATCATTAAAGTGGACTGATTGACTGAAACTTTTATTCCTTTGGTAGATGGATTCTTTGAGGTGATATTAGGCAATGTGTGTTTTAGCCACTTAAAATGCCAAATACTTCCCATCCCATAATGTGTGTGCTCTCAAGCCAATTTTGAAGCCAAACACATTTAGACTTGTTCATTCTACACTTACATTATCCAGAACCCAAGCAACCTAAGCACTAAGTCAACCCTCACTTGATTGATCTTGTTAAGACTTAGGAATGAATGTAAAATGTGCTCTAATTTTCAAAAGGCATGTACCTAGGCAAGTAAGTGATGTATTGTAAAAGTCATAGCACATCTCAATATTGCTAAACTAAATGGTGCTGAGATTGATGGTGAGACCAAAATTGATATGGTATTTAACTCACTGTCAAATTCCTTTGATCATTTCAAGTTGGACTACACCTTGAACAAAAAGGAATACACCTTGCAGGGCCGAATGCAAGATGTTCAAAGCGCTAAAAAGATCCTTGTGAAAAACAAAGGTCAAGAGATTCATTTGGGTGGTAAAGTTGCTACTGTTAAGACCTGTAAGAAGGTCAAGAAACAACAGAAGAAAAAGCAACTTGGTCCTACCAAGAAGGAAACCAAGAAAGTAACCAAGATCAAAGGGAAATGCTTCCTTTGTGGTGAAAAGGGACATTGGAAAAGAGATTGCCCAAAGTCCCTGAATAAGAAGGAAGAAGGTAGTATTAATTATCTTGAAATATGTTTTCTGGCAGATTCTACTGATTCTTGGATCATAGACTCTGGAGCCACTAATCATGTTTGTTATTCCTTGCAGGGGTTCCAAGAAAGGAGAAGGCTGAATGAAGATGAAGTCAATTTGCGCTTGGGCAACGGAACGTTAGTGTCTGCAAGTGCATGTGGGAGATATTAGAGTTATTTTAGATTCTAGTAGGCATTTAGATTTAATAGACGTTTATTATGTACCTCAATTCAAGAGGAATTTAATTTCAATTTCTTGTTTAAATAAATTTGGATATTCGGTTACTTTTAATAAAGCTTTTATTATTAGAAAGAATGACAAAACTGTTTTCTGATTCTTACAAATACTAATAGCATTTATTATTATATTTGTCAAGGTAAATAATCATAAGGTCAAAAGACTATGAGATATGAAGAATTGTTCATACATCCGGATATGTGTGAGGTAGACACAATTCTTTAGTTAGTCTTGAATAACGTTCACAACTTAAGTTAAAGGTTGGGCACCTCTATCTTGATAAAATTGTAGAATTCTATTACTAGCATTTGAGTGGGATCCAATGAGTTATGATGAGTCTAAAATCATCGAAAGGTTTTCGAGTAAAAGAATCTAGTGCACTGGGTGCATTGAACAGGATCACAATGAAATACTTTATCTAGAACCGTCACTAGATATAAGTCTTTTCATTATTAGGACAATCAGAGAATCGATCTTAATCCTGAGATAAATGATGGACTTATGGTTGCAAGTGTTATCATTTGAGCTATCAATGAGTACGATTATATAGCATAGTCTATCCTCGATAGTTTGGTGGTATTCATTTGTTAATCGATAGAGGACTTCATTTATAGATATGGACATCGTGGCTCCATTTATTAAATGAGAGTATAATATCATCATATGGATGTTTTGAGGTATTGGATATTAAATCTCAACGTTGAGTTTTCAATAATGATTATTGAAGACATGGCTTCTGGACAAGTCAAAATATCCAAGTTCAAAATGTGGTCATATGAGGAAATATGGTAACTTGGAGAGCTATAGGTGGTCTATGAGCTCTTGGCGATTACTGATATTATTCACGAGGATACACCATCTCCTATAAGATTGTCTAGGGTATGAATGAGAAACATCTCCTTATTCTATCTTTATTTAAGAGTTCAATTTTAACTCTTTAGTGGAATGAGTTAAAATTAATAGATCGGACCTAAGTGAATCATTTGTTGATTGTGATTAGGTTATGTCTATTGAAGCTTAAATTTAGATAGCCCGCCAAGATCCACAATCCACACGTACTTGCATGGATCACTTGATATATTCTACCGGACCAATTTATAGGTCCATCTAGAATTGCATTTAATATATTAAGAATATAATATGTCTATTATTTATTTAATGGGCTGCTCTATTATATTAATATATTAAAATGAGACATGTGGGCTTATTTCTTTTAGTAAGAATAAGTCTGGTTCATATGTGGGCTTTTATTTAAAGTCTAATGGATTAAATAAAATAAGAAAAATAATATTAGGCCCATATATATATGGTGTGGGCGGCAAGGCTAATAAAATAGCCCAAGATATTATTTAATTTTATTGTTTTGATTAAATGAAAATTAATTAATTATTTAATTAATTAATAGTTTAAATCAAAAAAATTTCCTGATCAGTAAATAAAATACTATGTGTTGGATTAGGGTTAGAATTCTTTTAAGTGATAGGAGTCCTAATGTGGTAAGGATTAAGTCCACATACACTCCATACCACACTAAAGAATTCGGCCACCCTAGTCCTATAAGGGTTAGGATTCTAAAATTGATAGGAATTAGGGAAAAGCACAATTCCTTTTCAAGTAAGGAAATTGGCCAATCCTAGATTTCCTACACAAAGAATTCGGCCAACCCTATTTTGAGAAGGAGAAATTTCGGTCACCTTATAAATATAAGGTGATAAATTTCGGCCACTAAGAAGCTTTAGTGAGAGAGATTTTTGTTTGCTTTGAAAAATAAAAATCTTACTCAATACATATAGAATTTCAGCCAAGAGAGAAAAAGAAAAATAAGTTCTCATTCGATAGTGCACTTGCAAGCCTTTAACATCAAAAGGTTTTGTGCACACTTTCGATTTAGGGTTACGCGAGTTCCAATCATATCGATTGTGAATTCAAAAGTGACAGGAACTATTTTTCTAGGCTCTTGGTGTTTTGGGATTGAAGATCAGGATCAGCAGTTCCATACATCCATTCTCAGGTAAGCAATTCAAAGAAAAAAGGGAGACCACGCTCCTAGGTGATTCACGTACGTGCTAGGATTGAAGATCTTGCGGATCACCATCGACGTAAGTCAATCGGATCACCCGACAAGAGGTATTTAACTCTAACCGTATATTTGTGTTTAATTAATTAAAGGGTTAAGGTTCAAATCTTTAGAAAAATTTTAAACTATACGAAAATCTACTTTTCGCCTTCCGCTGCGGTTTTAGTTAATTTTTCCCTACAGCTCTTATTCCTAGCTAACAAATCTTCATACTCAGCCTCATTGTTAGTGGTGTTAAATTCGAATCTAAAATAGTGACAGCATTCGGCTTTTTCCGGGTCGGTTGGGATGATTCCACCCCTGCTTCCTGCTTAACTGGATGCCCCATCCGTGTATAAGATCCAGGTTTCTAGATTGGTGGGCCAAGCTACAGGCTCCTGCTCTGAAGAGCTTGATCCGAGTTCGAGGTAGCATCACGATCAGGCATTGCACTGAATTCTGCCATGAAGTCTACCAAAGCTTGGGCCTTGATGGTAGTTCTGGCTTTATACTTGATATCGAACTGGGTGAGCTCGAGGGCCTACAGTAGAAGCCTTCCTAATACGTCCGACCTTAGGAGAAATTGACGCAAAGGTTGATCAGTGACCACTGTGATGGTGTGAGCTAGGAAATAAGGGCGGAGCTTCTTTGCAGCAATTACTAATGCGAAGGTGAGCTTATCTAGGAGAGTGTAATTCTTATCTGACTTGGTCAGAGTGGGCCTTACATAATAGACTGGCCGCTGAATCCCATCTCCACATTCTTTTATCAAGGCTCCGCTAACGGCTGTCTCGGATACCGTAAGATATAGCTGTAGTTCTTCTCCAAGTACTGGGTTAGCTAGCAATGGTGGGCTAGCAAGATACCTCTTCAATGATTGGAAAGCTAGCTCATGATCGAGCCAAAAATGTCATACATTTTGGCCCTTATATCCTTTCTCTTTGTTTTGTTCTTGAGCATTTTTATGTGTATTTATGGCTCTTTTGGTTTTTATTGCAGGCATTAGGTGAAAAAGCATGAAGGGGGCAAAATGGACCAATTAGTGCACAAATGAAGTGAAGAAAGCAAGAGTGCACGGGTAGCATACCCGTGCACCCACTCGTGCACCGGAAGGTGGATTTTGAGAAGACCAAACTGCACGGGTAATTCCACGGGTAATTGCACGGGTCACACCCGTGCACCCACCGGTACAGTTTACCAGACCAGGGAGCAAGGCCACGGGCGAAGGCAACTTCACGAGTAGTGCACCGGTCATCCACCCGTGCATATACCAGTGTACATTGTGCAAATCTGAAGAGAAATGAAGACTGCACGGGTAACTGCACGAGTAACCTACCCGTGCTATACCCGTGCTATACTGGGATACCCAACTCGCCACATCAGCATTTTGGCCTAGTTTTTAAAGGAAGTATAAATATTTTTGAATCTGATTTTTGAAAAGGAGAGACCCACGACCATACACCATTCCATTCATTCTTTCTCTCTCTAAATCCCAAAAACCTTTCTCACCAAAAACCCATCATCATCTTCATCAATTACTACTCATAAGGATATAGGAGGTGGATTGAAGCTTGAAGAAAGAAGGTTCTACATGGGTCTGTTCTACTTCCCTCGTTTTTATTCTTGTATTCCATTTGTTATGAGTAGCTAAATCCTATTAAGGGATTGATGTGATTCACTTGTAAATATGGGTATTTGTAATGAACTCAATAGCTTCTATTAAAATCTATCTCATTTGTTCTATTCAATGTTTTACTGATTTCAAAATCAATTTGTGTTTGATTGCACATGACTCTCTTCATGAGTTGTTTGAGAAATTATGCATGTAGAGAATCAAGTATACATGATGCTTGGCTCTCTAAGCTCAACTGAATAGGAGGATTGAATAAGGGTACATGACCCAAGTAATATCCGGACTTAGAGATCTCACCTAATTCTAATCTTTCATGGGTAATCAAGACTATACATCCTAGGATTGTTTGCATGTGATAGATTATGCATCAACCTATGCATGATGGGTTGGTGATTTTTAACAAAGAGATGTGTCCCTTATGTGATAGATGTTCTTCCATTGTATAACCAATTGTAGGTGGTCAATGCTATACATGATGGTTTGGGCACTCACAAGTGGTAAATAATAAATCCTATACATCCTAGGGTGGTTACATTAGTTAATGACAATTAATGTGAGTTCATTCTTTTCCCATTGTTTGCTAGTTGAATTCATCAACTCCTTAATCCACATATCATATATCCATACTTTTTAGATTAGTGCATTCTAGCTTAGTTTACTTTTTAGTTTTACTTTTTCTCAAAAACAATATCAATTTACGTTTCTTACATTTTTAACTAAAGCCTTAATTTACTCATAACTATCGATCGATCTCTGAGGAACGATACCCATACTTGCCACATACTAGTTTTATACTTGTTTGAGTGCATCTTGGGATATTATAAATTTGTTTGAATAGTGCATATCACCACATATATAAAAATGTGCGTTCAAAATGGCGCCGCTGCCGGGGATCGGTGTATATAGTTGTGATTAGATTTAGCTCTAGTTTAGTTTATTTATTATTTTAGTTGCTTTTGTTTCTTTTTATTTTGTTTGGTATTTTTGTTTCTGTTCATTTCGGGATTCTAAGGAGTTTTATATGCAAAATTCAGGGTCATGCTACCAGCCAATGAGCATATCATTCGAAGATGAATTGAGACAGCTCATGCAAGATTCTCTTCAGATAAAAGAGCTAATTATAGCTTCTCAGTAGGCAACTAAGCCGAATTTCAACATCTATAAGTCAACTAGCTGGCCTGAAAAAGCAATAGAATCCACTTACAAAGTTGATCTCATCAACTCCATCAAAGTAGCAAATCAAAGCTTTAAGGAGCATTCGCTTGAATTACAGAAAGAAGAACACTCTAAATCCCAACACTCAACCAATGAGTATTGGCCTCCATCTTGGAATATCCCAAACCGGTGCAAGCCTTAAATCTTGAAGAAGAACAAAGCACAATGATGGAAGAAATGTACAGAGAAATGATGGGGACAGGGAAAGAGTTAATGGCGATAATGGAGTTGTTGAAAAAAGAGAATGGAGCACTTAAAGATGAAATAGAGAAAACTTCCCTAAAAAAAGAAGATATGAAGGAAGAATTTGAGAAGAAGTTGCAGCTCACAAAGAAGGAGTTAGAAGGTAAGGAAGCCTTAGAGAGAACAAAGAAGAATGAGCTTCAAGAGTTAAACAAGAAACTCTTACTTGAAGTAAAGATGCTCCGAGTGGAAAATAGTATACTCAAGAAAAAGAATGGCCAAGTGTCAGATAATAACAAAGCATTTGAAGCACAAATTGAGAGACTTAAAGCTAAAAAGAATACGGCATTGAAAGACTTGATGGACTTAGCGAAGATATCGAAGGAACTTGAAGATGATATAGCTCTCAAGTCAAAGAAGATGCAAATGGAAGTTGTACAAAAAGACAATGCTCTCAAAGAAGTGAAAGAGGCACTTAGAAACAAAGAGGAAGCTCTCAAGATAGCGCAAGTGAAAGAGTGTAACTCTATCGCTCAACTAGACAATGTCGAGAAAGAGGTCAAATCGCTACAACTTAAGCAAAGCCAAAGACCTCACAGTCACTCAGAAAAAGGGAGTTCCTCTAACTCATTTCCTATTTGTAGTTTTTGTTCAAGGAGAGAGCATGCTAAGATTGAATACTATAAGTTTAATGGACATAGGAAAACAAGAAGTCATAGGAATAGGAAAAGCCCACCCAAAATAAAGAAAATATGGGTAAGGAAAGATGTGATTAACCAAGTATGGACAATGGGGTATGACACAAATGGAAACTTATCTAAATTTGTTTGGATTGCAAAGAAGAAAGAGTTTCCCAACTTGGTTAAGCCACCTTTTTCATCACATTGAAAATTGTTGATGCATGTTTTGAGTTACACAATTTATTTTCTTTTGTCTTTATGCTGCCTTCTATTTTAATTTAAAGTGTGCTTGATTGTATGTGGGTAGAGTTGAGTTAGGAGAAAATCTATTGTGTAATTTGTTTTAAGATTGTGTCATTTATTTTCATGATTGTTATGTGATAATTAAGAATAAGGCAATGAGTAGTTTATAGAGATAATTTGTGTGCAGGGAGTCTAAACAAGACATGGAAAATCAAGAAGTACAAGCAAAAGGGTGCAAGTGCAAATAGGTGGAAAAAGGTGTAGTGCACGGGTAGCTCACCCGTTCACTACCAGTGCACAACCTGTGCACCGGGCATGAGCAGAAGTGGATCCAAAGCAAAAGGGACTAGCTATTGATGAAAGTGGAGAGTCGTCGAAGGACGAGTGATGTGCATCCCTTTTGTGCTATTACTTGCCATTTGAATTATTTCAGTTTTTGCTCTAGTTAATTTGTAGGGTTGAACTATTTAATTTTCTGCATATTCTATTTCATCTTTAATTTGTTTAGCTTAAATAATTTGGTGGATGATTTAGATAATTAGTTGTGGATGATATTTGTTTGAGAGATATTTTTATTCGAGATATTTATGTGGTTGATATATTTCTGGATAGATGTTTGTGCTTTAAGGCTAGGTTCTTTATCCCTTGGAGTAACACACCGGCCACTTGCAAGTCTTAGAGGGACGAGCAAGCCGAGAGTGCTCATAAAATGGAGGAGAACCTACTCATTTTGAGTCTACAGCTAGCTTCCACGTTGGTTTATTCTTTTCAACTTTAACCCTTGCACTTAATTTTCTATCTTTCTTTTTGAGCTTATGTGGATATTTGAATGAATGCGAATAGTCTTTGGTAAATATCAATTTTGGGTTGCATGTGTCGATATATTTTTGAATGAGAGAAGATGTCTATAATTGTTGATACAATTTTGAAATCCAGATTATGAGTTTATTGATTTATTCTTTCTTGATGAGATGAGCCGAAGGCTTTTGTGGATATACAGGTTTTCATTTCATATAGCCCAACACGGTTTGGGGTTTTGATTGCATACATATACCTGTACATGAATGAGCATATGATTGAAATCGGTTTGGGGGTTAATTCCCACTTTCCGGAAATTTGGTAATAGATGCTTGATGTGGGTGAATTTTAAAGTTTAATTGCCATATTTACATATGATGCCATTTTTTGTGATGAGCCATTGCTGTGTCTTTTCTTTTGTGGGCATTGATTATGTTTGATTAGTGCCTAGGTTTTTGTGTTGCGTCAGTTGGTGCGCGCCGCTAAGCCGGACTCTCTTGTCTTCAACATTGAAGACAATGTTGGGTTTTGGTTTGGGTGTGTAGATGCCTTAGTTGAGTCATTTTTTTTTTGTGTCTTGAGTCATTTTTCGTGTCAATTTTTTTCAAATTTATTGCCCTAGCCAAAATTTTTGATCTTTAATTAGCTTGGCGAGATAATCCTGAGCAAAGTGTTTATGACGAATTTGTGTATGCTTTGTGTGCTTGTTCATAGCTCTTAGTCACTTTAGGGGTCTCACTTACACTACATGGGTTAGTCCCATCTTTTGGTGTCTAAGTTGAGGGGACTCGGTGCTCAAGCGCCTTGTTCTAATAGTGGAGACAACCCTTGTGAGTTTCACAAACACAAGCCAAAAGTGCGCAATTCGAGGGAAAATGTTTTTCAAATCTTCAAACACTTTTCAAACAACATACATAGTCTCATTGCACCAAAATCATCATGTGTCATAGAACATGCATCATTAAAGTGGACTGCTTGACAGAAACTCTTATTCCCTTGGTAGATGGATTCTTGGAGGTGATATAAGACAATATTTGTTTAGCCACTTTAAAATGCCAAATACTTCCCATCCAATAATGTGTGTGCTCCCAAGCCAATTTTGAAGCCAAGCACATTTAGACTTATTCATTCTACACCTATATTACCCATAACCCAAGCAACCCAAACACTAAGCCAACCCTCACTTGATTGATCTTGTTAAGGCTTAGGAATAAATGTAAATGTGCTCTTATTGTCAAATGGCGTGTACCGAGGCAAATAAGTGTTGAGTGTAAAAATATGTGCAAAAGTCAAAGGCAAGAAAATAGAGCAAAGAAACAATCACAAGAAAAGAAAAGAAAAAGAAAGAGAAGCAAATGAAAAATGAAATTAAAAAAAGGGAAATTAGAAAAGGAATATGCTTCAATTGCCTTGTTTAAATTGTAAACACTACTCAAACGGGTAACAAGAGTAGTTAGTGATTGCACTTGGAATTTATGTAAGCCTGGATGCATTAATGTATACTAGTATTTAGAAGTGGTGTTGCATGAGAAGAGAAATGTTTATAAGTGTTAACGGAAATTTTGCTCGGGATGAGAAATCTCAGTTAACGCCCTCGAGACCACTACCACGTAGGTGGTGGCCAAAATTCATTGTATATGTAACAGTGATTTATAAAGTGACAAGTAAGCAAGAATGTTTTTATTGAATATGCATGGTATACAAATACAAAGGTTCTTCTCTCTTTTCTCTCAACTCTCCCTAGGGAATGGTCGATTGTTAGTCGTATGCCTGTGGAATAGTAGTCTCCTCTTTTTCCTTTCTTTTCTTTTCTATTTATACATAGTTTATAGGTCAACAGATTGATTCTCCCTTGATTTTCTCAGTCTCCTCCTTATCGGGCGGGATTTCTTGCTTTAATGTCATTGACTTTTGAATTGACGTCCGGATTGAGAGTATCGTGGTGGAGATCAGTTTGTTTCCTTTTTGGATTTTATTACTTGTTCTGCATGTAGGTAACGTTTCCATGATATGATTCAATGCATTCCTCGTATCCTTTCAGCATGATCCTTTATGGATGTCATTGGATATGACTATATGGTGTGGTGCATCAACCAGGGAGGTTGATTAGTATTTCGACCTTGATATCTGAGAAGTTTCATCCAGCTTTGAGCCAAATCTGGCTTCCCTTGACCTTTTCGAAGCTAGGTATGGCCTTGACTGACCTTTTGAAGCTAGGTGTGGCTTCGACTGACCCCGCGGCCTTTTAGGGTCATTCTTCTGTGTCAATCGAGGTGCAGACGAGTCTCTGGAGCACTTGTGAGATGACCTCGACTTCGGGGAGCTTCTAGTTTTGGTGATGCGGGCTAGATCTGATCGTTCCGGGCTTTATCCCGGATGTTTCCGGAGCCCGTCCTTGTTCCTGGGGTGGTATCGCAGTTTGGCTCTGGACAGAGAGATCTCCTGGTGGAAGCTCTCGGGTCCGGGCTCTATCCCAGGATGTTTCCGGAGCCCGCCCTTGTTTCTGGTGTGGTATAGTAGCTCAGCTCTGGATTGAGAGGTCTCCTGGTGAAACTCTCAGGTATGGAACCAGGTCTGGGAGGTGGAAAATTTCCCTTTGGTCCTTAGCCAATTTTGGCTATTAACAATAAGTAGAATGTATTGCCTTAACTTGGTTGATTAGTGCATTGTGCCTAAATTCCCATTCTTTCTAATCACCAATCACCTTAACCCCATTACAACCAAATGGAAAAGACCTAGTTGATCTTAAGGGAAGTATAACTTGGGAATATTTGTCGATGCATGCTCTTTCCACGTTCATGGCACTTGATTCTTTCATGAGACTATTTCACTAAAAATAGCATTTATCTTGTATGAAATGTATGCAACAACTTTGATTCCATAACATAAACTCTTTTGCATACATATTGCATGAGTGTGAACCTAGGTTCTGAGAGGAAAAATAAGAAAGAACCCATGTGAGAATTTAGGTTGAAGCGAATTATGCTTGGGGCGTGAGAGTGAGTAGTTTCCAAGGCAAGGGCACTTAAAGTGTGGTATTCGTGTTGTGCGAGTTTCCCTTTGTGGTGCCTTGAAGTTATTTAGAACATTTTGCATTAGCATCTTCCTCACTCCCATTATCTCTGACTTATCTCTCAGTTAGTTGGCTTGCAGCTTATTTGTTTGAGTCTAGGTATTTTGAGATCGAGTCATGTTTACGTGTTTAGAGTTATCTTGGGTTTTGTTTGGAGTTTGCTCGAGGACGAGCAAAGGTTTGGTTTGGGGATATTTGATTGAGCCAAAAATGTCATACATTTTGGCCCTCATATCCTTTCTCTTTGTTTTGTTCTTGAGCGTTTTTATGTGTATTTATGGCTCTTTTGGTTTTTATTGCTGGCATTAGGTAAAAAGGCATGAAGGGGGGGAGCAAAATAGACCAATTAGTGCACAAATGAAGTGAAGAAAGCAAGAGTGCACGGGTTGCATACTCGTGCACTACCCATACACTCACCCGTGCACTGGAAGGTGGATTTTGAGAAGACCAAAGTGTACGGGTAATTGCACGGGTCACGCCCGTGCACCCACCCCGTACAGTTTACCAAACCATGGAGCAAGGCCACGGGCGAAGGCAACTGCACGAGTAGTGCACCGGTCATCCACCCATGCACATACCCGTGCACACTATGCAAATCTTAAGAGAAATGAAGACTGAACGGGTAACTCCACGGGTAACCTACCCGTGCTATACCAGTGCTATACGGGATACCCAACTCGCCACATCAGCATTTTGGCCTAGTTTTTAAAGGAAGTATAAATATTTTTGAATCTGATTTTTGAAAAGGAGAGACCCACGACCATACACCATTCCATTCATTCTTTCTCTCTCTAAATCCCAAAAACCTTTCTCACCAAAAACCCATCATCATCTTCATCAATTGCTACTCATAAGGACATAGGAGGTGGATAGAAGCTTGAGGAAAGAAGGTTCTACATGGGTCTTTTCTACTTCCCTCATTTTTATTCTTGTATTCCATTTGCTATGAGTAGCTAAATCCCATTAAGGGATTGATGTGATTCACTTGTAAATGTGGGTATTTGTAATGAACTCAATAGCTTTTATTAAAATCTATCTCATTTGTTCTATTCAATGTTTTACTTGATTTCAAAAGCAATTTGTGTTTGATTGTACATGACTCTCTTCATGAGTTTTTTGAGAAATTATGTGTGTAGAGAATCAAGTATACATGATGCTTGTCTCTCTAAGCTCAATTGAATAGGAGGATTGAACAAGGGTACATGACCCAGGTAATATCCAGACTTAGTGATCTCACCTAATTTTAATCTTTCATGGGTAATCAAGACTATACATCCTAGGATTGTTTGCATGTGATAGATTATGCATCAACTTATACATGATGGGTTGGTGATTTTTAACAAAGAGATGTGTCCCTTATGTGATAGATGTTCTTCCATTGTATAACCAATTGTGGGTGGCCAATGCTATACATGATGGTTGGGGCACTCACAAGTGGTAAATAATCACTCCTATACATCCTAGGGTGGTTACATTAGTTAATGGCAATTAATGTGAGTTCATTCTTTCCCATTGTTTGCTAGTTGAATTCATCAATTCCTTAATCCACATATCATATATCCATACTTTTTAGATTAGTGCATTTTAGCTTAGTTTACATTTTAGTTTTACTTTTTCTCAAAAACCATATCAATTTACTTTTCTTACATTTTTAACTAAAGCATTAATTTACTCATAACTATCGCTCGATCTCTGAGGAACGATACCCATACTTGCCACATACTAGTTTTATACTTGTTTGAGTGCATCTTGGGATATTATAAATTTGTTTGAATAATGCATATGACGACATATATAAAAATGCGCGTTCAGCTCACTGTTTTGGTCCCGCTTCATATTCTTCCCTTGTTTGATGGCTTTTAAGAAGGGAATGCACTTATCAATCGATCATGATATGAAGCGGTTCAAGGCTGATATCTGTCCGGTCAGGCCCTACACCTGCTTGAGCGAGGTAGGCGATTCGAGGTCCAGGATGGCTTTGACCTTCTCAGGGTTTGCTTCGATCCCTCTTTCATGGACCATAAACTCGAGGAATTTCCTAGCTGCAACCCCGAAGGCACACTTAGTAGGGTTTAACCGCATCTGATTTTCTCTGACAATCTGAAAAGTCTGATGGAGGTGATCCTAGTGCTGCTAGGCTACCTGAGACTTCGTGATCATTTCATCGATGTGTACCTCAATTGACTTTCCTATCAGATCTTTGAACAAACGGTTGACCAGACACTAATAGGTATCCCCTGCGTTCTTGAGTTCGAAGGGCATGACCTTGTAATAATATAGGCCGTAGTCCGGTTATGAAACATATTTTATCCTGATCAGCGGGGTGCATCATAATTTGGTTGTACCCCGAGAAGGAGTCCATAAAGCTTAGGAGCTTGTTAACCGCAGTCGAATCTACCAGTTGGTCGATTTTTGGTAGCGAGAAATTGTCCTTCGGGCATGCGCTGTTGAGATCAGTGTAATCAACGCACATATGCCATTTTCTGTTTGCTTTGGTCATCATTACTACGTTGGCAATCCATTCGAGGTACCGGGACTCCCTGATGAACTTTGCCTTTAGTAGTTTGTTTACCTCCTTTTGTACCGCTCATTCCTTTTTGGGTTGAAATGCCTCCTGAAGGTAGGATCTACAGCCAATCTGTGAGCTGCCAGGGTAACTGGTATCCTCGACATCTCTTCATGACTCCAGGTGAAGATATCGTCATATTCTTGTAAGAGTTTCACTAGACCCTCCTTCACTCCCGCCTCCAGCTTCGAACCTATCCTGACTGTCTTGGAGGGGTCATCGTTCCTGATAGGTATTTTTTCCAACTCATCTATAGGACGACCACTGGCCCATCCTCTATCTTCTTCTTTCTCGACTTTCGTACCTGGGAACTCTGCCTCAGGTTCCTTTTCTATTGCATTCACTTTACCTTCCAGGTCCTTTACAAATAACTTTTGATCCTAGTCCATGCTTATCTGCGCACACTGCTTTGCCAGTGCCGCTGGGTTAGTGGACACTGGATAACACTTGCGCGCTGCCTGCTGGTCTCCCCACACCTCACCTACCTTGTCCCCTACTAGAAATTTCAAGACATTGTGGTAGATTGATAGAACACCCTTGAGGGTAGACAAGTAAGGTCTCCCAAGGATGGCGTTGTAGGCTGGTAGGGCATCTACCACGACGAAATCCGTCATGAGATTATGCTAAGCGGGGTTGTCCCTATTATCACTGGTAGGATCATGAACCTGGTGGGAACTATTAAGTCCCCAGTAAATCCATACAGTGGGGTAGTGCAACTGTTGTAGCAAGGATTCTTTAAATTGAACTGCCCCAAAGCACCTTTGAAGAGAATGTCGACGCTGCTACCAGTGTTAACTAGGACATGATGGACCAAATTGTTGGCAATTTGCACAGTGATGACTATGGGGTCATCATGGGGCTGCACAGTGTTGTACACATCATCTTCTGTAAAGATGATTTGTGCTGAATGAGGAGATTTGAGGGATTCTCCGGTAACCTTGAAGACATCTTGGCCCACGTCTATCCTGGATACTTTCCTAGCGTGGTTCTTTCTGGAATTGTTGGAAGGTTCCCACCAGGGTGGGACCTCCGCTGATGGTGTTGACTACGTGGATTTGCTCCATCAGATCCTTTCCTTTTGCTTTCCTCCCCTCCTCTGTTGCTCTAATTTCTGCTTGTACCTCATTTCCATTGCGAATGTTATCGAGCACCTGTTGGTGGAATTCTCCCAGGGATCCTCCTCTTACTAATGCCTCAATCTGGTTACACAAACTGTAGCATTCTGAGGTATTATGACCCACATCCTCATGGAAATCAGCAATACTTATAACGATTCCGCTGATCGGCTGGTTGCCTTTATAGGGCCAAGCTTCCTTAGTAGTCCTTTGTCGCTAATGACAAGATAGATAGTTTCTCGAGATGCGTTCAGGGGGTGTAATGAGTGTACCCCTTTCTTCCTTATCTACCCTCGCTACTTATCTAGGAGAAGGCGTAGCTCTAGGAGAGGTTCGCCTAACTGGTTACCGGTTCCACAGAGGCTGGTAAGGTGGTGACCGGTACGTAGACTTGTTGGGAGGTTTGTTATGATTCTTCTGAACTTGTGTGGGCTTAGGCACCTCCTTCTTTTGGCACTTAGCGGATCTCATATCGTCATGCTCCATCTTGACTCTGAGCTGCTCATCTATCTCTATCTGTTCCAGGGCTCTGTCGTAAGCCTCATGGTATGTCTCTGGAGGATACTTGGCGAAGGATCTGAACAGCCTGCCTGCCCATAGATTCCATCTGAAATTTGCCAAGGTCTCATTCTCCTCGAAGACCCCCATCTGGATCACTTCCTTGTGGAATCTCTCCACATAGGCTCTGAGTGACTCACCCCGCTCCTAGATCAAGTATTGAAGATGGACGGGATCCTTGGGGTGAGGTTTGACGCCCTGGAACTGAGTGCAGAAGTCGGCAGTCAACTTGGTGAATGAGTCGACGCTCCCTGCTGGTAGCTTCCTGAACCATGTTTTAGCATAGTCTGTTAGCGTGGTAGGGAACATCTTGCACATGGCGGCCCTGGTAGCATCTTAGGACCTCCATTTGATGAACAAAACTCTCTAGATGGCTCAAGGGATCTTCAATCCCCAAATATTTATCGGTTGGCATCTTGAACTTGGGAGGTAGTTCTGCCTCTCTGATCCTCCTAGAGAAAGGAGCATTCATCTCTCCCAAGGGTTCTTTTCGGTTTTCCAGGTGCTTGCCTTTCTTTAACTCCTGGATTTCTTTCGCCATTCTGGCAACCTGGTCCAGGAGACGCTTATTGCATAATTCCCAGATTCTACTTCGGAATCTCTGTCACCAAACTTCTCTTCCTGAGAGGGTCTTCTTAGGTGCTTCTAACAGTACCTCCTGCCGCTGACCGAGGTTGCCTCCTAGTCACTTCTAGTTGAGGTCGTCTTGAAGCAGCTTCTAGGTTGAACCGGGTGGTGGCTCTCCCTAGGGGGGAGGTCGATGGCGGATCTCACCAGCCGAGGTTGATATCTTTCGGGTTATCCCGAAGTCAGAGGAACGAGCCCGAGTCTATTACGACTGATGGTATCGGGGGCACGTGCCTGAGTCTGTTATGGACCGGTATTAGAGGTGGTGGTCCCAATCTTTCGAAGGGGGGTATCCGGGTACCTTGACGATTTGCCTCTCCCCTAGTGTCTAGTATCACAGGCTGACCGACTCCACCTTCCAAAACCATTCGGAGGCAGATGCTTTCTATGAAGGTCGCGACTTGTTGGTCCAAACTAGCTGGGTTAACTATTGGGGTGGCAGGTACCTGAGGGTAGCCCGCGCTGTAGCTGATGGCTTCGAGGCAGGTTTACGACCCTTTCCCCCTTTCTTTGGCTTATGACCCTTTCGGGTTGAAGCGTTGGATTGGTGCCCCGATTGGTCGGGGTGATCCTGAGTGGATCAGAGTTTCATTCTGATAATGCAGTAAGAAAACGAAACACACAAGCTTTCTTTTAGGGGTGTGGAATACTTCCCACAGACAGCGCCAAAAGTTGTTAACGAAAAAATCTGCTCGGGGAGCAATATTTCAATTAACACCCTCGTCCCCTACCGGTAGGTGGTAGCAGGATAGGTACCTTCGGTACCGAGGTTCCTTTCTATGCTGAAGATTGATATGGACAAGTATGAAGGAACCTAGGAGATACAAGTAAGTACTGTTTTATTGAATAAAAATTTGTGTAAAGGTTACAACACTCACTCTTTACTCTCTCTAACACAAAATGGAGATGGAGAATGTCGTTTATGTCGATAAGTGCCTATTCTCTCCTAGTGATTGTTTGTAAACTCTCACTGGCTTCGGAGAAACCTAGAGAAGTCTCTCTGAATGTGATGATCTCTCTTTTTCATTTTAAAAAGAACTCGATCCCCCTCTTTGTCCTTCAAAGCCATATATATAAGCATCTAATATCCCTCAGAATCCGGTAGCTTTGATGAGGATTTTTTAGAGTCCTATTTTAGGCGTTGAAAGGAGTTGAGTGAGGCTAAATGAGTGGGATTTGATCCCGTTAATCACTGTCATATATAAACTTTGATTCAGTTGACCGTTTGGTCTTATTTATGGCGCTGTAAATGGCGAGGGGGTCAACTCTTTCTGCTGGAGTTACTTGGAGGAGAATACTGATCTCACAGCAAGGTATACTGGCATGCTGGTCTGAATTGTTGTCGTGGGGCTTATGTTTTTCGTAATGGAAACCTTGTAGTGACGTCGGTTCTGCTGGGCAGGTAGGATGCCGGTCTTGATTGGATTCTGGGTTGATGCCAAAGTGCCCTGGGATATCGGGTGCACGTCATGGTACAGGGGTACCAGGTGGGGAGTATTGGGTACCCGCGAGGTAGTGGATGTGTGATATCTTGATACCCTTCCCGTCAAATGTCAACATGGATGTTCAGCGAGGCATCTGCTCTTCCTGGTTGAATATCTCTGACGCTTCATCTGGGTAGGTAGGTAGTCGAGGTTCTGATCTTACCAGGTGTTGCTTCCTATCAGGATAGTGGTACCAGCCCCGCTAGGTACCTGGGGACTGGTATTGGTACTTACCGGGTAGTCACTTGGTGGAAAATTCTCCTTTAGACCTTTTCTTCTTGCTTTCTCTTGTTCCTTGCTTCTTTGCTTCTTTGCAATAGCTTTTTTTCTACCTGACTTCTATAAAAGAAAAACCCTCAATTAAAGTTATATCATGGTGGGAAATATTCATTTGATCAATCAAAAGAAGGCAAGATTTTAAAAGTCAATTTCAGGCACGGGTATAGCATGGGTAGGTTACCCGTACAGTTTCTCAAAATAGCAAGCAACCTCTCAGTGCACAGGTATAGCACAAGTAAGTTACCCATGTAGTACCCGTGCAGTAGCTAATATCTGTACTTTTTCCTACGACACATTGTCACTTTCAGGCATTCAAAATGTTCCAATCAATCAATTGATTCACCAAATTACATTCAAACACAAATAGAGCATATAATGGCACCCACACTTTCATGGTTTCAATAAACTCAAATAACACAAACCCTAAATTATCCAATTATATGCAAAAAGTGGTCATATTACTTTTAAAAATTATTCACAACACTCCTACATGCAATAATCACACAAACTTATCATCAATAATCAAAGGCCATGCATTAAAAAGTCTCATGGGTTGTTCATAACTTAAGGTTCATCCATCTTTTAGAGAATTTGGAGAAGAGAAGAATGATGCATTCCATGCACAATCAATGAAAAACAAGTTAATGAAGGAAGAATCCATACCATTTGTCAGAAAATTGAAAACGTGAGGCACACGGATTACCTTAGGGTTTGCAAGATAATGAGGGAGAGAAATTTTCTTTGTTTGGGATTTGGTGAGCCCTACCACGAATGTGACGTGCTATATATATAGGTACGCTTAGCACGGGTATAGAACGGGTAGGTTACCCATGTAGTTACCCGTGTAAATCCCTCAAAGTTGCATGTATCCTCTCTTTTGCACGGGTGTAGCATGGGTGTGATACCCGTGCATTGACCCTTTTTGCCAACCTTTTGCATCACTTTTCTATAACTTTTTCTACAATCATCCAAATCTTGTTTTGTTAATTGGAGTAGAAAGTCGACTTCCATACATTTCCAACGGTATATTATATGAAAGGTTTGGATGTCGTTTGGTCATGTTTTGAGCCCCTTGTTTTTCAGGTCTCTCTATTGTACGGGTTGTGCACGGGTCCCTAACCCATGCAGTTACCCGTGCATTGAGGATGTGCATCCTTGGGTCTCTCTGTTGCATAGGTTGTGCACTAGTCACCTACCCGTGCAGTTACCCGTGCACTGAGGATAGTTCCTTCGGGTTTGCATGACTGCACGGGTCTCCTACCCGTGCACTAATGAAGGATGCACTTGGATTTGTCATCTGCACGGGTCTCTTACCCGTGTAGTTACCCGTGCACTTAGCCTGTTTTGTGCCTATTTTTGCCAAAACGACGTAGTTTCTTTTAGGGCTTCCATATATATGTTCCTTTCTCTCCCACTTCATTTTTTAGAGCTTCAGACATGGTTTTTAGTGAGAGAAAATACTTCCCTTAATCAGAGAAGCTCCAAGAGTGTTTACATTTACTCTCCAATCCAAAAACCCATCATCCTTCATGCATCATTATGCATCATTAAGCATCATTATGGCATGGGTCTTCATCTTTGGTTGACTTGGTAAGTTAAACAAAAATTCTATCTTTGTTATTTGTTTAAACTTTCCAAGATGATGTTTTTATTGCCTTTATTAGTTGATTAAATGCTAGGACTTCATTTATTACATCTTGTTATAAGTTCCTTTGCATGATTGGGTTTGTTTGTTGATAGCTTGCATTTATGACATATTTTCCCTTTAGCTAAATCTACATGATTTGCGTTAGATATCTTTGATTAAGACTCCTTGATTGCAATTGTTAATTGCATTTATTGTCCTTGCCATGTTTAATGACAACTCTTGTTGATATGGCTTTGTTTGATGACTAGATTTTAGATTTGCTTATTTACATCTAGTTAGGTCTTTATGAGCATTCATATAGACATTGATATCTAGGATTTGTACTTAGTGTCATCTTTAATTCCTAGATAAGCATTTAGTGTTGCCTAATATTATTTGCATTTTGAATATTCATATATTCACTTAGGCTATTAATCTCTTCTTTAGAGTTAAGTCTTGTGACTACAAGGTGTAGTGCACAAGCAAGTTAAGTCTTGCAACCAAGGTGTGGCTGGCAAGCAAAGTGATCAAGGATTCACTATAAAGGCTCGTTGGGTTGTAGTGGTGGGTTAGTGACCGAGAATGGTGTGACTAGAGGTCAACCTAGTTTGTTAACATCATTATAATAGTGGATTTGAGGATCAGTGTGGCTAGAAGGATAGCCCGCAGTTTTTCCCTTGTTGAAGGGTTTCCACGTAAAAAATCAAGTGTCTTTTAATTTCCACATTTATACTTGATTTTATATTGTTTATTTATTGGGTGAATTTTTAATATTAACTAATCAAGGAAAATTGGTAATTAACTTGATGAAAAACCTATTCACCCCCCCCCCCCCCCCCCCCATAGGTTATTAGACACACTCTTGAGCTTTAGAGTTTGTATTTTCAATTGGTATCAGAGCAAGTTCCTATACTTACTTAGGTGATCCTTTCTATTGATTATGTGTGTCTTGTATTTTTGTGCATTTTGTTTGTTGCATTCATATAACCCAAACACTATGAGTGATTTCGAGAGTAAAGAGAGAGCATCGAGTGTGAGACCACCACTACTCAAGGGGGACAATTATGCCTCATGGAAAGACAAGATGGAGTCATATAGTTGCCAAATAGATGATCGTGCATGGATGGCAATTGAAGATGGCTACACTCTTCCAACTATGACCACCGAAGATGGAAGTGAAGTCTCAAAGCCCAAGGCTCAATGGAATTATGAAGAATTTGAAGCCTGAAAGTGAAACAACAAGGCATTGCTTGCTTTGTTTTGGGCAATGGATGAGAGTCAATACAAAATCATCCAAATTACCAAAAATGCACAAGAAGCTTGGAAGATCCTAGAGACGGCACATGAGGGAACTGAAGTTGTTAAGGACTCTAAGCTCCAAGTCCTCCAAGCACAATTTGAGACAATTATGATGGAGGAGCATAAGTGTTTTAATGACTTCCAAGTGAAGTTGATGGACATTGTGAATCAAAGCCATCAACTAGGTGACCCGTACTCGGATAGGAGGATCAAGCAAAAGATCTTGAGGTCACTTCCCGCTAGATTAGAATCCAAAGTGACGGCTCTTGAAGAAAACAAGGACTTCAATACTATTAAGCTGAGTGAAGTGATTGGAAGGCTACTTGCCTATGAATCTAGATGGGCTCCTACATCTACACCTCTAAAGAAGCAAAAAGGAATAGCATTGAAGACCTCCAAGAGTGAGAAGGAGGATGATGACTCGGATGAAGACATGGCTCTAATGGTGAAGAGATTCAAGAAGTTTATTAAGCTTCAAAAGAATGACTTGAAGAAAAAGACCCACTTCAAGAAGATTGAGTCATGAGAAGCCTTCAAGAAAGGGAATTCAATGCTTTGAATGTGAAGGATTCACTCATATCTCTAAGGATTGTAGTAACTTGAAGAACAAGAGAAGAGGAAAGGCGATGGCCACCTCATCAAGTGATAGTGAGAGTGTAGAAGATTCTTTAGGTGATGAAGAACTTGCTATTAGCTACATGGCATTTGGAGCCTCCCATGTGGAAGATGTAGAAAAAGGAAACAAGGCCTTAAGTTGTGACTCTAAATGAGAGATTAAAGATAAAGTAGTTAGAAGTGTGACTGATGAAGCTATTTATGGAAGTGTCAATGTGACAACAAGTGACACTAGTGATGACTTTAGTGATGAGAACACTGTAAGGAAAAAATTGCTTAAAACCGCAGCGGAAGGCGAAAAAAATAATTTTCGTATAGTTTAAAATTTTTCTAAAGATTTGAACCTTAACCCTTTAATTAATTAAACTCAAATATACGGTTAGAGTTAAATACCTCTTGTCGCGTGATCCGATTGACTTACGTCGATGGTAATCTGCAAGATCTTCAATCCTAGCACGTACGTGAATCACCTAAGAGTGTGGTCTCCCTTTTCTTTGAATTGCTTACCTTAGAATGGATGTATGGAATTTCTGATCTTGATCTTCAATAGTAAAACACCAAGAGCCTAAAAAAATAGTTCCGGTCACTTTTGAATTCACAATCAATATGATTGAAACTCGCGTAACCCTAAATCGAAAGTGTGCACAAAACCTTTTGATGTTAAAGGCTTGTAAGTACACTATCGAATGAGAACTTATTTTTTTTTCTCTTGGCCGAAAATCTATGTGTATAGAGTAGGACTTTTTTATTTTCAAAACAAACAAAAATCTCTCTCTATTTTGCTTCTTCTTGGCCGAAAATTCATAACCTTATATTTATAGGTTGGCCGAATTTCCTCCTTCACCAAGTAGGGTTGGCCGAATTCATTGAATAGGAAATCTAGGGTTGGTTAATTTCCTTACTTGAAAAGGAATTGTCATTTACCCTAATTCCTATCAATTCAAGAATCCTAACCCTTGTAGGACTAGTGGTGGCCGAATTCTTTGTATAATAAGGAGTGTATGTGGACTTAATCCTTACCACATTAGGACTCCTATCACTTAAAAGAATTCCAACCCTAATCCAACACATAGTATTTAATTTACTGATTAGGAAAAGATTTTGATTTAAACTATTAATTAATTAAATAATTAATTAATTCCCATTTAATCAAAACAATAAAATAAAATAATATCTTGGGCTATTATATTTAGCCTTGCCGCCCACACCATATATATATGGGCCCAATATTATTTTTCTTATTTTATTTAATCCATTAGACTTTAAATAAAAGCCCACATGTGAACCAGACTTATTCTTACTAAAAGAAACAAGCCTACATGTCTCCTTTTAATATATTAATATAATAGTGCAGCCCATTAAATAAATAATAGACATATTATATTCTTAATATATTAAATGCAATTCTAGATGGACCTATAAATTGGTCCGGTAGAATATATCAAGTGATCCATGCAAGTACGTGTGGATTGTGGATCTTAGCGGGCTATCTAAATTTAAGCTTCAATAGACATAACCTAATCACAATCAACAAATGATTCACTTAGGTCCGATCTATTAATTTTAACTCATTCCACTAAAGAGCTAAAATTGAACTCTTAAATAAAGATAGAATAAGGAGATGTTTCTCATTCATACCCTAGACAATCTTATAGGAGATGGTATATCCTCGTGAATAATATCAGTAATCGCCAAGAGCTCATAGACCGCCTATAGCTCTCCAAGTTACCATATTTCCTCATATGACCACATTTTGAACTTGGATATTTTGACTTGTCCAGAAGCCATGTCTTCAATAATCATTATTGAAAACTCAACGTTGAGATTTAATATCTAATACCTCAAAACATCCATATGATGATACTATACTCTCATTTAATAAATTGACCCACGATGTCCATATCTATAAATGAAGTCCTCTATCGATTTACAAATGAATACCACCAAACTATCGAGGATAGACTATGCTATATAATCATACTCATTGATAGCTTAAATGATAACACTTGCAACCATAAGTCCGATCTATTAATTTTAACTCATTTCACTAAAGAGCTAAAATTGAACTCTTAAATAAAGATAGAATGAGGAGATGTTTCTCATTCATACCCTAGACAATCTTATAGGAGATGGTGTATCCTTGTGAATAATATCAGTAATCGCCAAGAGCTCATAGACCGCCTATAGCTCTCCAAGTTACCATATTTCCTCATATGACCACATTTTGAACTTGGATATTTTGACTTGTCCAGAAGCCATGTCTTCAATAATCATTATTGAAAACTCAACGTTGAGATTTAATATCCAATACCTCAAAACATCCATATGATGATACTATACTCTCATTTAATAAATGGAGCCACGATGTCCATATCTATAAATGAAGTCATCTATCGATTAACAAATGAATACCACCAAACTATCGAGGATAGACTATGCTATATAATCGTACTCATTGATAGCTCAAATGATAACACTTGCAACCATAAGTCCATCATTTATCTCAGGATTTAGATAGACTCTCTGATTGTCCTGATAATGAAAAGACTTATATCTAGTGACGGTTCTAGATAAAGTATTTCATTGTGATCCAGTTCAATGCACCCAGTGCACTAGATTCTTTTACTCAAAAACCTTTCGATGATTTTATACTCATCATAACTCATTTGATCCCACTCAAATGCTAGTAAAAGAATTATACAACTTTATCAAGATAGAGGTGCCCAACCTTTAACTTAAGTTGTGAACGTTATTCAAGACTAACTAAAGAATTGTGTCTACCTCATACATACCCGGATGTACAAACAATTCTTCATATGTCATAGTCTTTTGACCTTATGATTATTTACCTTGACAATTATAATTATAAATGCTATAAGATTTTGCAGAATCAGAAATCACTTTATTTATATGAAAAGATTGTCAATTACAATATTACACTCTTGCTATTGAGCATAATCCTAACAATCTCCCACTTGCGCTATAGCAAATGTGTCATATCTCTCATTCCCATGTTCTCTAGGTGCCCATCAAAACTCTTCTGAGGTAGAGCCTTTATGAAGGGATCTGCTAGATTTTCTGCCGACGCAATTTTGGTAATCGTCACGTCTCCCCTATGAACAATCTCCCTTAAAAGATGATACTTTCTTTCAATGTGTTTTCCTCTCTTATGACTTCTTGGTTCTTTCGAATTAGCCACTGCTCCACTGTTGTCACAATAGATAGTGATCTGCTTATTCGCGCTAGGAACTACTTCTAAGTCAATCAAGAATTGGCGAAGCCAAACAGCCTCCTTGGCAGCTTCACATGCAGCTACATACTCTGCTTCCATGGTGGAGTCAGTAATACAAGATTGCTTGGTACTCCTCCAAATGACTGCTCCTCCTCCAAGAGTAAACACAGATCTTGATGTGGATTTTCTAGAGTCAGAATCCGATTGGAAATCAGATTTTGTCTATGTATGAAGCTTGGGATAGTGCAATCGTTTTATTCTTTCTATCCCTTATTACTTGGATACCTAGAATAAAACTTGCTTCTCCTAAGTCCTTCATATCAAATTGTTTTGCTAACCATTCTTTTACTGATGTCAATACTCCCACATCGTTTCCAATGAGTAATATATCATCTACGTAAAGAATACAGAAAACTAACTTGTCACCTTTGATCCTTTTGTATACACAAGGTTCTTCAAGGTTCTGTAAAAATCCAAAACCTTTTACAGCTTGGTTGAACCTTATGTTCCAGGATCTGGATGCTTGCTTTAATCCATAAATTGATTTCTACAACTTGCATACCTTTTCCATTTGGCCCTTTTCAATGAATCCTTCTTGTTGCATCATGTAGATGCTTTCGTCAAGACTTCCATTAAGGAAAGCTGTCTTGACGTCCATTTGCCAAATCTCTGAATCTAAAGATGCTGCAATGGATAAGAGTATCCTAATGGATTTAAGCATGGCCACAGGAGAGAAGGTTTCCTCGTAATCGATACCTTCTTTCTGTGTGTAACCTTTAGCTACCAATCTAGCTTTAAAAGTTTTCACTTTTCCATCCATACCTCTTTTCCTCTTGTATACCCACTTGCACCCAATGGGTTTTATCCCTTTAGGCAAGTCTACAAGGGACCAGACTTTGTTATCGAACATGGATTCAATCTCAGATTGCATTGCCTTTTGCCAATGGTGACAATCAACATCCTCCGTTGCTTCCTTGTACGTGTAAGGATCATCGTCGTCAGGGAGATTCTCAACAGATTCTCCTAAACTGATGTATCTTTCAGGTTGGGTTCTAACCCTCCCACTATGACGAGGAATGGTAGGTTGTTGATTTTGTGTTGGAGTGGAAATTACAATTGGGTTAGGTTGTGAAACCTCTTGTGGAATTGTATCTCCTGACATATCATTCAGGACAATTCTACCGTTGGGAACCAAATCATTCAGGACAATTCTACTTTTAGGAACAAAATCATTCATATATCCTTTAGTTCCTTTTGGATACCCCACAAATATGCATGTTTCCGAACGGGACTCCATCTTTTCTGTCTTTCCTTTTAACACATGTGCAGGACAACCAAATATCCTTATGTGTTGTAAACTAGGCTTTCGCCCAGTCCACAACTCATATGGTGTTCCAGGAACCGACTTCGATGGTACCACGTTTAGAATATATATTGCAGTTTGTAGAGCATATCCCCAAAACGAAATAGGAAGTGTTGAATAACTCAACATAGACCTAACCATGTTCAAAAGAGTTCTATTTCTCCTTTCTGCTACCCCATTTTGTTGAGGTGTACTTGGTGCAGAAAACTGAGAAACTATCTCATTATCAATAAGATATTGCTGAAACTCACCAGATAGATATTCTCCACCACGATCAGATCTCAAGATTTTTATGCATTTCTCAAGCTGATTTTCTACTTCAGCTTTGAATGCTTTGAACATGTCAAAAGCATCCGACTTATGTCTCATGAGATACACATAACCAAATCTTAAGTAATCATCTGTGAAGGTGATGAAGTACTCATATCCACCTTTAGCTTGAATGCTCATAGGACCACATACATCAGTGTGTATTAGTCCTAAACATTCAGTGGCTCTTGCACCTTTGGTATTGAATGACCTTTTGGTCATTTTACCTTCCAAACAAGATTCACAAGTTGGTAGATCATCAATCTTTAAGTCACTTAAAGGTCCGTCACATACCAATCTTTTAATCCTATTAAGGTTAATGTGACCTAGGCATAAATGCCAAAGGTAGGTTTCATCTTTTGATAATTTTACTCTTTTATGATTAGGTTCCGTTATTTCTGTGTCTAACGAGTGAGAGATATTTCTATGCAAAAAGAATAGACCGTTTTCCAATGTACCTTTGCAAACAATTTTGTTATTCTTACTAATAATAAAAGCTTTATTAAAAGTAACCGAATATCCAAATTTATTTAAACAAGAAACTGAAATTAAATTCCTCTTGAATTGAGGTACATAATAAACGTCTATTAAATCTAAATGCCTATTAGAATCTATAATAACTCTAATATCTCCCACTGCACTTGCAGACACTAAAGATCCGTTGCCCAAACGCAAATTGATTTCGTTCTTATTCAGCCTTCTTCTTTCTTGGAACCCCTGCAAGGAATAACAAACATGATTAGTGGCTCCAGAGTCTATGATCCAAGAATCTATAGAATCTGCCAGAAAACATGTTTCAAGATAATTAATATTACCTTCTTCCTTCTTGTTCTGGGACTTTGGGCAATTTCTTTTCCAATGTCCATTTTTCACCACAAAGGAAGCATTTCCCTTTGATCTTGGTTACTTTCTTGGTCTCCTTCTTGGTAGGCCCAAGTTGCTTTTTCTTCTGTTGTTTCTTGACCTTCTGACGGGTCTTAACAGTAACAACTTTACCAACCATATGAATCTCTTGACCTTTGCTTTTCACAAGGATCTTTTCAACCCTTTGAACATCTTGCATCAGGCCCTGCAAGGTGTATTCCTTTTTGTTCAAGGTGTAGTCCAACTTGAACTGATCAAAGGAATCTGATAGTGAGTTGACAACCATGTCAATTTTGGTCTCACCATCTATCTCAACGCCATTTAATTCTGCAATAGTTAGATGTGCTATGACTTTCATCATGTGATCTTTCACAGCCTGTCCAGGTTTCATTCTAAGATTCATAAAAGCAGTCACTGCCTCTCTCTTAGTCATCCTAGACCTCATAGCAAACATCTCTTCCAGAGACATCATAATATCAGCAGCAGACCCCATTCCTTCATGCTGCTGTTGCAACACATCGGAGATAGTAGCCATAATGTAACATTTGGCCATATCATCTGAGGTCTTCCACTGCTCATACTCATCTCTTTACAAAATTCTTGATTCATTATTAGGAGTAGGTGGTTTATGAGTAGTTAGAACAAACTTATGTTTTTCACTTGCAGCAACAACCCAATTTTCCTTTTCCATGTGACATAATTATCTCCAGTTAAAGTGTTATCTTTCAGGATGTTCATAAGTGATGGGGTCATGATTTCTAAATAAAACAAAAAGCATATATAAGTAAATAATCATGATAAAGCACTTTCGAATATTTATCATGAATTAATTAAATAACTCAATCGTGAAAAATTTAACGGTGATCCAACACCCATAAATGTTACGCCTCCTTCGGGAGTTCGCACCATTTACTAGTTAGACTAAGTCCCACCTAATTGTTAACATAACAACCAGCGTTTTTAATTTTAGCCTTGCAATTTTATTAACAAGAACTCTCGGGAGGATATTAATAAAATTACATTGGGTGTGTTACCAAGATATCAACCCTCAATTTTCTCTCACGAAAATCCCTCCTCTGGGAGTAGATCTTGTTTGAGTCAATTGTCTAGTCTATCCTTGTAAGAAAGTATTTTGCTAAATTCCATTTATGGACGCCCCTCGGGGGGATTACCAATAAATAATAAAGCTCAACTAACCTTGGAGGCCATAGGTGTTCTAACACACCTTCTCCCACTCAATTATTTAAGGCGTGTGATTAAATTCCAAAGAATGATTTTACCAAGTTATCTATATGCCAATTAGATACCTAAATCATTCAATGCATGTTCATACCAAAAGAGATATATGAGTGGCACTCTTATTCTATCTGACATGTTATCATACAATAACAAATATTGTAATATTTATATATAAAAATAAATAGCCACAATTTTGGTCAATCCTAGAAAAGCATGTAAATTACAATTGTACGGAATACAAAAAACTCCTTTCTTGGCGAACAAGACTTCAAGCGACCATCTCGCACACGTAACTCGCGCGCCCGAAGATCATCAAGCAGCCCATGTGCACGCCTAGCCCATGCAATGGCATGAGCTGCCGCATGGCCAGCCCATGCATGGGTTGCACGCGCTGCTGCACCGCAACAAGCCCAGCTGCACGCTTGGTTGCGTGCGAGCTTGTTGTCTCGGTGCGCGCGGGTGCCAAGCTCGGTTCCGGATGCTCCAATTTCTTCAAATCTTCGAGTCTTCGAATCTTGAATATATTACAACTTATTTTATACAATAAAATACTGCATAAATATTTTTTTATTTTTTATTTTTTATTTAAACTACTGCAGTATTTTTTACAAATAAAAAACTGCACTTATTTTAATACAATAAAAACTGCACTAAATTTTAATACAATAAAAAAACTGCAGTATTTTTACAATAAAATTAATAAGAACTTAGCAACTACCAAGAAGGACTTATGGCGATAATAGACCACCCTTCTTGTTACAATTCCGAAACAAAAAATACATTGAAATTCTAGGACCAAAATCGAGCAATAACAATTCACTTTATAACAACATATATAAATCCATACATTCCACATGTAATTATATATGCGAATACCTAGAGTGCCATCTCTTTCTAAAACATGCATAATCATAATTAAAAGAAATAGATTCACGTATATATATGTTAATTAATTAAAGGGTACAACCAAGGCTCTGATACCAATTGTAGGGAAAAAATTGCTTAAAACCGCAACGGAAGGCGAAAAAAATAATTTTCGTATAGTTTAAAATTTTTCTAAAGATTTGAACCTTAACCTTTTAATTAATTAAACTCAAATATACGATTAGAGTTAAATACCTCTTGTCGCGTGATCCGATTGACTTACGCCGATGGTAATCCGCAAGATCTTCAATCCTAGCACGTACGTGAATCACCTAGGAGTGTGGTCTCCCTTTTTCTTTGAATTGCTTACCTTAGAATGGATGTATGGAATTTCTGATCTTGATCTTCAATAGTAAAACACCAAGAGCCAAAAAAAATAGTTCCGGTCACTTTTGAATTCACAATCAATATGATTGAAACTCGCGTAACCCTAAATCGAAAGTGTGCACAAAACCTTTTGATGTTAAAGGCTTGTAAGTGCACTATCGAATGAGAACTTATTTTTTTTTCTCTCTTGGCCGAAAATCTATGTGTATAGAGTAGGATTTTTTATTTTCAAAACAAACAAAAATCTCTCTCTATTTTGTTTCTTCTTGGCCGAAAATTCATCACCTTATATTTATAGGTTGGCCGAATTTTCTCCTTCACCAAGTAGGGTTGGCCGAATTCATTGAATAGGAAATCTAGGGTTGGTTAATTTCCTTACTTGAAAAGGAATTGTCCTTTTCCCTAATTCCTATCAATTCAAGAATTCTAACCCTTGTAGGACTAGTGGTGGCCGAATTCTTTGTATAATAAGGAGTGTATGTGGACTTAATCCTTACCACATTAGGACTCCTATCACTTAAAAGAATTCCAACCCTAATCCAACACATAGTATTTAATTTACTGATCAGGAAAAGATTTTGATTTAAACTATTAATTAATTAAATAATTAATTAATTCCCATTTAATCAAAGCAATAAAATAAAATAATATCTTGGGCTATTTTATTTAGCCTTGCCGCCCACACCGTATATATATGGGCCCAATATTATTTTTCTTATTTTATTTAATCCATTAGACTTTAAATAAAAGCCCACATGTGAACCAGACTTATTCTTACTAAAAGAAACAAGCCTATATGTCTCCTTTTAATATATTAGTATAATAGTGCAGCCCATTAAATAAATAATAGACATATTATATTCTTAATATATTAAATGCAATTCTAGATGGACCCATAAATTGATCTGGTAGAATATATCAAGTGATCCATGCAAGTACGTGTGCATTGTGGATCTTGGCGGGCTATATAAATTTAAGCTTCAATAGACATAACCTAATCACAATCAACAAATGATTCACTTAGGTCCGATCTATTAATTTTAACTCATTCCACTAAAGAGCTAAAATTGAACTCTTAAATAAAGATAGAATAAGGAGATGTTTCTCATTCATACCCTAGACAATCTTATAGGAGATGGTGTATCCTCATGAATAATATCAGTAATCGCCAAGAGCTTATAGACCGCCTATAGCTCTCCAAGTTACCATATTTCCTCATATGACCACATTTTGAACTTGGATATTTTGTCTTGTCCAGAAGCCATGTCTTCAATAATCATTATTGAAAACTCAACGTTGAGATTTAACATCCATTACCTAAAAACATCCATATGATGATAATATACTCTCATTTAATAAATGGAGCCACGATGTCCATATCTATAAATGAAGTCCTCTATCGATTAACAAATGAATACCACCAAACTATCGAGGATAGACTATGCTATATAATCGTACTCATTGATAGCTCAAATGATAACACTTGCAACCATAAGTCCATCATTTATCTCAGGATTTAGATAGACTCTCTGATTGTCCTGATAATGAAAAGACTTATATCTAGTGACGGTTCTAGATAAAGTATTTCATTGTGATCCAGTTCAATGCACCCAGTGCACTAGATTCTTTTACTCAAAAACCTTTCGATGATTTTATACTCATCATAACTCATTTGATCCCACTCAAATGCTAGTAAAATAATTCTACAACTTTATCAAGATAGAGGTGCCCAACCTTTAACTTAAGTTGTGAACGTTATTCAAGACTAACTTAAGAATTGTGTCTACCTCATACATATCCGGATGTACAAACAATTCTTCATATCTCATAGTCTTTTGACCTTATGATTATTTACCTTGACAATTATAATTATAAATGCTATAAGATTTTGCAGAATCAGAAATCACTTTATTTATATGAAAAGATTGTCAATTACAATAAAGTTGATTGCATAAACACCTTGGCATGATTGGTAATTTTCCATATCCTTTCCTACCATTCTATTCAGCACACATTCACCTTTGACCAAGTTATAAATAGGGAGAGTTCAATTGATCGTTTAGAAAGTCTATCTCGAGAATATAAGTTTTTAATATGCTCTACCACGTTCATGGCATTCAATTCTTTCATGTGATATGAAAATTTACAAACACGGTTAAATTGGCTAAAGCTAACCTAGATGGGAGGGTGAATAGGTTTTTACACATCTTTTCATTCCCTTGAAAACAAACAAAAGTTTGTCCCTCTAGATAGCTTATATCACAACATAATAACAAATGAAAGCACAAATAGACTGTTGAAAACCATGGTAAAATAATCATATCAATTAAAGTCCGTAGCTTGCAAGTGAAGAGATCAAACTAAAACATAAATCAACTAACACTTGTATTTACATAAATGTTCAATATACACAAGTACAAATGAATGAGTGACTATATACATATAAGTCAATTTACAAAGATAAATGATATATACAATTTTGGTCAAGAGAAAGTTTGCATTATAAGTATTACAAAGATCTTGTTTACAAGGATATGGAGAAATGATGATCTAAATAAGATACAACCAAATATATACAAAAATATGAAAGAGATAAGGATAGAGACATTTGACATGTTATTTTTTACGCGGTAGAACCTTCGAAGAGGAAACATCCAAGGGTTGAATCCACAACCACCAGCAAACTATCTTTCACCAGTTAGATAAAAGTAAACCCTGAAAAGTGACTAATCCACATGATACACTCTCTATCGGATATCTCTTCTATCCTACCTCAGGCTTACTAATGAAAGATCTGCCAACTTTCTATTCAAGACACATCACATGTATCTAGAAAGTTTCCTTGCATGATTATTCGGATCATTCTAATCCTAGCCAAGACTTCTTTGCTTAACTGTCCGCATAATCTTGATCCTAGTCAAGACTTCCTTGCTTAAATATCTGGATCATCTCGATCCTAGTCAAGACTTCCTTGCTTAACTATCCGGATCATCCCGATCCTATTCAAGACTTCCCTGCTTAATTATCCAACTCATCTCGATCTTAGTCAAGACTTCCTTGCTTAACTATCAGAATCATCTTGATCCTAGTCAAGACTTCATGCCTTTTACAAGGACTTCCAAAACGTGATCAAATGTAGGTAAATGCTGTAGGGAAAAATTAACTAAAACTGCATCGGAAAGCTAAAAGTAGATTTTCGTATAGTTTAAATTTTTTCTAAAGATTTGAACCTTAACCCTTTAATTAATTAAACACAAATATACAGTTAGAGTTAAATACCTCTTGTCGCGTGATCCGATTGACTAACGTCAATGGTAATCCGCAAGATCTTCAATCCTAGCACGTACGTGAATCACCTAGGAGCGTGGTCTCCCTTTTTTCTTTGAATTGCTTACCTGAGAATGGATGTATGGAACTTCTGATCCTGATCTTCAATCACAAAACACCAAGAGCCTAGAAAAATAGTTCCGGTCACTTTTGAATTCACAATCGATATGATTGGAACTCACGTAACCTTTAATCGAAAGTGTGCACAAAACCTTTTGATGTTAAAGGCTTGCAAGTGCACTATCGAATGAGAACTTATTTTTTTTTCTCTCTTGGCCGAAATTCTATGTGTATTGAGTAAGATTTTTATTTTTCAAAGCAAACAAAAATCTCTCTCACTCAAGCTTCTTAGTGGCCGAAATTTATCACCTTATATTTTTATAAGGTGACCGAAATTTCTCCTTCTCAAAATAGGGTTGCCGAATTCTTTGTGTAGGAAATCTAAGGTTGGCCAATTTCCTTACTTGAAAAGGAATTGTGCTTTTCACTAATTCCTATCAATTTAAGAATCCTAACCCTTATAGGACTAGGGTGGCCGAATTCTTTGTGTTGTATGGAGTGTATGTGGACTTAATCCTTACCACATTAGGACTTCTATCACTTAAAAGAATTCTAACTCTAATCCAACACATAGTATTTTATTTATTGATCAGGAAAAGATTTTGATTTAAACTATTAATTAATTAATTTCCATTTAATCAAAACAATAAAATAAAATAATATCTTGGGCTATTTTATTAGCCTTGCTGCCCACACCATATATACATGGGCCTAATATTATTTTTCTTATTTTATTTAATCCATTAGACTTTAAATAAAAGCCCACATGTGAACCAGACTTATTCTTACTAAAAGAAACAAGCCCACATGTCTCCTTTTAATATATTAATATAATAGAGCAGCCCATTAAATAAATAATAGACATATTATATTCTTAATATATTAAATGCAATTCTAAATGGACCCATAAATTTGTCCGGTAGAATATATCAAGTGATCCATGCAAGTACGTGTGGATTGTGGATCTTGGCGGCTATCTAAATTTAAGCTTCAACAGACATAACCTAATCACAATCAACAAATGATTCACTTAGGTCCGATCTATTAATTTTAACTCATTCCACTAAAGAGCTAAAATTGAACTCTTAAATAAAGATAGAATAAGGAGATGTTTCTCATTCATATCCTAGACAATCTTATAGGAGATGGTGTATCCTCGTGAATAATATCAATAATCGCCAAGAGCTCATAGACCGCCTATAGCTCTCCAAGTTACCATATTTCCTCATATGACCACATTTTGAACTTGGATATTTTGACTTGTCCAGAAGCCATGTCTTCAATAACATTATTGAAAACTCAACGTTGAGATTTAATATCCAATACCTCAAAACATCCATATGATGATATTATACTCTCATTTAATAAACGGAGCCACGATGTCCATATCTATAAATGAAGTCCTCTATCGATTAACAAATGAATACCACCAAACTATCTAGGATAGACTATGCTATATAATCGTACTCATTGATAGCTCAAATGATAACACTTGCAACCATAAGTCCATCATTTATCTCATGATTAAGATCGACTCTCCGATTGTCCTAAAAATGAAAAGACTTATATCTAGTGACGGTTCTAGATAAAGTATTTCATTGTGATCCTATTCAATGAACACATTGCACTAGATTCTTTTACTCGAAAACCTTTCGATGGTTTTAGACTCATCATAACTCATTTGATCCCACTCAAATGCTAGTAAAAGAATTCTACAACTTTATCAAGATAGAGGTGCCCAACCTTTAACTTAAGTTGTGAACGTTATTCAAGACTAACTAAAGAATTGTGTCTACCTCACACATATCCGGATGTATGAACAATTCTTCATATCTCATAGTCTTTTGACCTTATGATTATTTACCTTGACAATTATAATAATAAATGCTATAAGTATTTGTAAAACTCAGAAAACACTTTATTAATATGAAAAGATTGTCGATTACAATATTACACTCTTGCTATTGAGCAAAATCCTAACAAATGCAAACATATGCAACATAGAATATGTGATAGTATATCCTATGGAAACTAGAAGTGATCAATGAGCACACGATGTATAATTTTCTAGTTTATAATCCAAAATATGACATCACACAAATGATGCATGCAACACATGAAATGCTTGGATTCTGTACACTCCATGAAGAACTAGACATAGGCATCAAAGTCCACAAAACAATGTAGTCTAGATCTTATACATGAAAAAACCTAGAGCATGCCAAAACACCAAAAACACATTGTAATCCTAGATTTTATTCATACAACTAAAGCTTGAAATAAAATATGTTCATTAAGTACATACTCAAGACTTTAGAACTAAAACCAAAAATGCTAGAATCAAAAGATATGTTCAATGAAATTCTCTAGCAATCATTTAGAGCACATATTCACAAGAATAATCAATTAAAACTCTATAGGCTCTAAATATAAAATTAAATGTGCTAATCCTAAATATATTCAACTAAAAGTCCAAGCACATGTAAAGGCTATCAATCATCAAAATAAGATCAATTAAAGCACAAATAGCCATAGATTATCAGCTAGTCACAATACAACACTCAAACATGTGAAATCATAGATTCAAGAAAACCTAGATCACATTCAAGTGTCTAGTTAGACAAATCTAGCTTATAATTGAAGCTCTATCTCTTAATAGCAATTTTTCAAGCAACATACACATAAATGAGAAGAAGACCCAAGGTATTTGAGCATTAAAAAGAACAAAACTCAAAAGATAATCAAATACCTTGTTAACTTGAGTGCAGTCATGAAATCGATGTAGAACCATAGAAATACTTTAACAAAAGACTTCAAGGTTTCTTAGAGATGATAGAGAACTGCAAGAAGAAATTCTCCCTTTTGAATCACTCAATTTTGATAAGAAATGAGTGATATATGGTTATTTGAAGTTGAGAGAAAACGTAGAAAAATTTATGCGCTTGGTCTTTTTAGTTTGGAAAATGAGAGGGGGGGAGTATTTAAAAGAAATGGGAGGGAGATGACTTGGAATGATGAGGATTTCAGGAAGCCAATTGCACCTCTCTACATTAGCTCCCCATGGAGGAGCGTGGCCTCCATGGGGATAGAGGAGATGCCTTCCCATAGGGCCCACACACCTCCACGAAGAAGGGGTGCAAATGGCATTTTGCCATTCTCCTCTTCCCTCGCGCACCTCATGCGTTCTTTAACCGTTCTCCAGCTTCCAAACTCCAAATGGAATTCATTTTTGGATTACGAACTGTAACTCTATCACTGACATGGAAGTTTACAAAACTTCAAAAAAATTATGGAAATTGACTCGATATATAAGGTTGAAAACCATGGATGATAAACACATGGAAAGTTTCGTAACTTCCAACTCAAAACTCGAAAACTAATAAACGAGTAACTAAAACATTCAAAACTCAATAAGAAACAATATCAGAACATATTCAAGTCTGATAACAATAAAACACAAAAAACAAATACAAGAACACACAAGTATGTCATTTCCAAGATATAGTCATAGTACATCCACTTTTACAAAATTTGTCAATTTAAATCTAATGCTTGTGCATACAATAATATGTGTGTGTATGTGTTATACCAAATGAGTACAATGATGGAGGGACACATATGGATGCAATGTGTGTGTGTGTGTTTGTGTGTGTGTGTGTGTACACATTGCAAGAGGAATGAGGTCTAAATGTACCTTTGATGTGCAACAATGCTTGTTCCTCTTGAAGACTTCTCTTTGCTTGAAGAGTTGCCAATCTTCTCTTTGAAAGTTGAATAACGTGAACCTAGATAACTAATCAATACAAAGAAAATATCCTTTTGATATGGAATTATGCCAACATGACTCAAAAACCTAACAATCTCCCCCTTTGGTAAATTCCATGTCAAAACACCTATACAAATATCTAAACAAACAAAATAAAGATTGCTCACAAACACAACCTCACATTACAATGAGTTTGTATAACCTAGACTAATCTTCAACAAGTCTTGAACTTCTTCATTTGATCATCTCTTGATATCACCTAAAATCAACTGGAAGAACAGTGCATATACAAAGAATATATGTGGCAATATACATACTTGACAAGAATAAAGCAGTAAAGTTCAAATGGATACATGTATACTCCCCCTTATTACATGCATAATATCCATCAAAAAAATAATCACATCAAAGTTAATACATGCCATAAGAAGTTCAAAGTACTAGATACCAATTAAAACAAATACTAAAAGACAAGATAAAGATAAGCTAAATTTTGTATCATATTTCTCCCTTTTTTTGATATGAAATGATGCCAAAAGGAAAAAAAAAATAGATACCTCAAGATCAAATGTGTCTTTGCTAGCCACTTGTGCCATCAAAGAACTTTGAACGGTTTGATGATCTCATATAGCTTTTGGAGGTGGATGCCTTGCTTGAAGAAATGCTTTCTTCCAAGCCCTTTATCTTCGTATCTTGTTGAACCACCTTCATATTTAGCTCCTCTATCTTCTACCTTGATTCCACAAGCTCATCTTGCATTTGTATGGCCTAATATGGAAGATAAGTTGTGCTTGATACATTGCTTGATTCTTGTTTATCACTAAAAGCCTAAATGTATCATTATATCCACCTTTATTTTTGTATGACATATATGCCACGCGTTTTTCACTAAACTTCTCCAATGGTGGTAAAAGCACATCTCCCTCAAGTTTTTTAACACCTAGTTCCACACACAAGTGAGTGATAAACATCGAAAAAGCTAGTTTTTTTTTTGTCAAACCTAGTTGTACAAGCCGAGCTTTCTATATTTTCTATTAAGATCTCTCCAAGGTTTATGGGCTTGTAAGTTACTGAGGCATAAAACCTTGATCTTCTCCTTGTTCAATTCGGTTGCATTTGAAGATTTCTAAGGGTACATTTACTCTGAAATGGAGAAACCAAGTTGAAAAGGGGCTGTTCAGAATTTTGAAGATAAGGCGACTTCAAGTCGTAGAAGTGTTCCAGAGAATTCAGCTGGAAGTGTTGTACGACTTCATCTAGTAGCAGTTTGTAGCAAAAGAAGTCTAGAGAATTCTGAGAGAGAAATATGCGACTTCATCGAACATATCCAAGTCGCAAAACAGCTCATGAGGATTCTACCCATCCCATTTTGTGAATCTCAACCAGAAGAAGACTTCTGCTAGTTTAGTCTGCGAGTTCATCAAGCAGAAGGAAGTCACAGAACATTCCCAGAAACTTGTGCCAGTTCCATTCTATGAGCCCCAGCAAGCAGAAGAGTTCTACAAATTCATTCTGGAAGTTCAAGTCATAGAAGAAAGTCACAGAATCCTGCCACATCAGCAATCAAGTTGACGTTATCTTGATTTTCTCACCCACTATATACACAAACTTTCCTAAATAACCTAATTGTTCCTTTTTAGTGAAAATTACTTGGACATAAATTATAGAGGTAGGAAGAGAAGAAACTCCACTTTTTGACGACACTTACTCTTTCTTAATAGAATTAATTTCAGTTTTTAGATAAAAAATAGTTCTTAGTGTTAGATTAGATCTCGAAGAATCTTTGAAGAGGTTGAAGAAGAAGATTGTAATCATAGTCAAGGATTTCATCCAAGATTATGGGTTGTATTTCTTTCTCTCTACTTCACTTTTGTAATTATTGCTATGATGTGTAGCTAAATCTCTTGAGATGCTAGGGATTGATGCTCATTTTTTTTTACCCTTGATCTAAATCAATCTATTCCTTTTATTCATCTTACTTTGTTTATGTATGTGCTATTAATGTATGAGTTATACATCAATGCAAGTTTGTCTTGCTTACAAGCATTTATTATGCTTTTAAGTGGTTGGACTGATATTAAATGTGCTTGAATAAGCATAACTCTTATCCTTTACTTTTTCTTGGAGTATATATTGATCGTTCATTCCCATGCCTCTTGATTCTACTCACCCTTGTTGATTAAAGAATTTTCAACCCTGATTATATTCTTAGGTTTTGTAGTTGGTAATTATCTTTCTTAATGAATACTTGAAATAGGGTCACATGCTAGGTTGATGAGTAGTGCTTAATATAGATTGATGGCTGATTAAAGTTATTACTTATGTTGCGTCATTTTCCCTTGGATTTCATTTCTCATTATTAACTTCATTAACAACTTTCTAGAACCTTCATAGTTTAGTGTTAAAAGTTTAAATTGTAGGTAACCATTAGTTAATCATTAGTGTTAAAGTTTTAATGCTTTGTTTGCTATTAACTAGTTTTAATTCACATGTTAGATAGTTTGCAAGATAGATAAAAGATAAGAACTCAAACGCTTGTAGTAACCCTATTCCTCATGGGAACGAAACCCTTACTTGTGTCCATTATACTCGACAATGATTTGTACACTTCTGAAGGGTTATAGACTCGCACGCTCCATTTCACATTGCATTTCAATTCCATATTTTTCATTAGTAGTACCGCTCATAGCGTGTCACTCAGCTATTCAATACTTCCAAAGTCCTTTTGGGGATATGCCTTACAAACAACTATATACATCTTGAACAATGTATTGTTTAAATCCGTTCCAAAAACACCACATGAGTTTTGGAGTGGGCCAAAGTCTATTCTACGACACATGAGGATATTTGGATGTCCAGCACATGTGTTAAAGGGAAAGATAGAAAAGATGGAATCACGTTCGGAGACATGTTTGTCTGTTGAATATCCAAAAAGAACTAAGTGATATTATTTCTATAGTCCCTCGGATAATAAGGTATTTGTTGCAACAAATGCAACCTTCTTAGAATAGCACTATATGAATAAATTTGTACCCAAGAGTAGAGTTATCTCGAATGAACTTTCAAGAGAGACAACTCAACAGAGTGTTTCATCTAATGAAACACAAACAATGCCAACGGATGACATAGCGCCATCTGAAAATCAACAACCATTATTTTCTAGACGTAGTGGAAGAGTTGTAAGACAAACAGATAGATATATCGGTCTTGAAGAATCCGTTTGGAATCTCCCTAACGATATTGATCCCTATAAGTATAAGGAAGCAATGGAGGATCTTGGTGTTAGCCATTGGCAAAAGGCAATGGAATCTGAGATAGAGTCTATGTACTCTTATCAAGTCTGGACTCCTATAAACTTGCCTGATGGGATCAAACTCATAGGATGCAAGTGGGTATACAAGAGAAAAAGATGAATAGATGGAAAAGTATAAACCTTCAAAGCTTGATTAGTAGCTAAAGGTTACACACAGAAAGAAGGTATCGATTATGAAGAAACCTCCTCTCCTATGGCAATGCTAAAGTCCATCAAGATCCCTAGACCTAGAGATATGGAAAATGAACATCCAGACAACATTCTTGAATGGAAAGCTTGCCGAAAGTGCCTATATAGTGCAACTAAAAGGATTCATTGAAAAGGCCCAAGAGAAAAAAGTTTGCAACTTGCAAAGGTCAATTTACGAACTTAAGCAAGCATCCAGATCTTAAAACATAAGGTTCAATCAAGCTATAAAATGATATGGCTTTACTCACAATGTTGATGAAACTTGTGTATACAAAGGATAAAAGGCAACAAGATGGCATTCCTAGTTCTTTATGTTAATGACATCCTACTCATGGCTCTTATAGTTAAATAAGAGTAAATACCTCATTATGGGTCTTATGAGGACTTGGATAATAAATCTTAGTATCGAGTATTCAATAAGGAGTTATTGAATCATGATTTATGATAAATCAAAATTATCTATTAGTCGTAAGGACGGTCCTAAGGAATAAACTAATTAATAATGCAATAGTCAAAAGGAATTTTAATTATTGGTATTTTTCGTGAGGATACATATTTCACACAGTTTCTTAGGGTAAAAATATTTAATATTTATATTTTAATTCAAGAGTGCAATTTCAGTTTTTTAGTGGACTAAACTGAAATTAATATATTTGGGCTCAATTATTTAAGAGTTAATTGGTACTTTAGCCAAATATATTGGAACTTGTAATTAAAATAACTCGTGGGTCCCTAAACTTCACAAGTTAAATTAGATCATCTATAAAGAACCTATTGGGATCAAATGTTGGGTTCCAAGACAAAAGACCCATCTTACTTGTTTTATTTTATTTCCCATTAGCAATAGAAAATAAATCAAAATAGGATTTTGATGGAAAAATAAATAAAATAAAATAAAAAGGAAAGACGTCTAATAAGATTAGACTTACTAAATCATAATAGGATTTGTGATTCTTGTGTCCTATTAAAAAACAAATTATTCTTTTACTAAACCTATAAATAGGTGGCTTAAGAGAAAGAATAAAGCAAATGAGTTGGAGCCAAAAAAAACCCCTTGGGGAAGAAATCAGTAGAATCTAAGAAGAACCCACCATCCTCGTCAATAATCTACTAAGGAAGTCCTCTGTAGTACCAAACAAAAGCGGAGAGGGTAGATCTCCCTGACGAACCCCTCTAGAGCAAGGAAAATAACCCTATGGAACCTCATTCAATAGAACCGAAAGCCTAGACAAACGAAGAATGCCATCTATCAAATCCATAAAAACCGAAGAAAACCGAAATGACTGAAGCACAGTGCAAAGGAAAGACCAATCTAGGGTGTCAAAAGCCTTACGAATATCAATCTTCGTGGCCAAGTTACCCCCATAGCACTTCTTCTACAAAACATTCACACATTCAGAAGCCAAAGCAATACAATCTTCGGTATGCTGGTCTCGAATGAATCGGAACTATTGAGGAGAAATAATACTGGCCGCAACCCGAGCAAAATGATCAGCCAAATTATTCGAAGAAATTTTGAACAGAAAGTTACTAAGCACAATCAGCCGAAACTGATTAAACAAAATCGAGTTCCTTAGCTTTGGAAGAATAAAAATGAAGGTGGAATTAAGACTCGAGAAAATAACTCCAGTGATGATAAAATCCTAAACAGCGAGGATAGCGTCACTACCTACAACATCCCAACATATCTGATAAAATCTACCAGAAAACGCATCTAGCCCAGAAGCAGAAGCAGCATCCATAACAAAGATGTCATCATGAACATTGTCTACATATGGAACGCTAGTCAAGAAAGCGTTCTCTACAACACTATAACAGATATGGAATTACTGTAGTGATAATGTAGCAACGGTGAAATTACTGTAACGGCACTGTAGCAGTGACGAAATTATTGTTGTGCACTGTATCAACAACGAAAATACTATAGCGACAATGTAGCATCGACGGAAATACTATAACAGCGATCACTATTCACCTTTTTTTTTCTAGGGTTCATCTAATGAGATTTCTCAAGAGAAAAATAAAATAGAAACAAAATTCATTAGATCAAAAACAAGCTAAGTGTGAACCTTTTGTTTATATTTTTTTTTGTAAGATTGTATCCAAATGGATGTCAGAAAAATAATCATTATATTCTAATTTTTGGAAACTATTTTCTGTTAATAGCCAAATTTGGCTAAGGACCAAAGGGAAATTTTCCACCCTCTAAACCTAGCTTCATGCCCGAGGTCATCCACCAGGAGACCATGTTACCCGAAGCCGAGCTATGATACCACCCCACAGGAATAAGGACGGGCTCCAGAAACACCCGGAGTAGAGCCCGGCTCAGTCAGATCGAGCCCGCGTCACCGACCCTGAAACCAAAAAATCCCCCCGAAGTCGGGATTACCTCACAATTTCTCCAGAAGCTCGCCTATACCTCGCTGACATATTGGGGTGTCCGTAGGAGGCCGCACCTAGCTTCAAAAGGTTAAGGGAGGCTAGACCTAGCTTTTGGCTAGACGAAACTCCTTAATATCGGGGCTAGGACACTGATCGACCTCACTATCTGATGTACCTCACCATAATACATACCATATTCAACGACACCTATGGGAGAACATGCTAGACCTGAAGACACACATGATCACATCTTAAGACGTTACATACATACAGAACAAGTAATAGAGTCCAAGTAGGAAACAAATTGATCTCCACCAAGATATCCTCGACTCAGCAATTAACTCAAAGTCAATGACATTTAAATGTAAAATTCCGTCCGATAAGGAGGGAAGGGATGGAGAAAATCAAGGGGGGGAATCAATTAGTTTGACCTATGAAGACAATGTATAAAAGAAGGACTTGAGCCTTCTGAAAGAGGAGACTACTTTTCGACAGGCATACGACAAGTACCCGACTATACCCTAGAAAAAATTGAGAGCAATTTCAGAGAGATATGTATATCACACACTATCGATAAAGAAAGTATTTATTGATTCTTTTGGGTGGTTAACAATATCATTATTCCTTGTCATTTTATTAGGCACTGTTACACATACGTTCAACCTTGGCCACCACCTACGTGGTAGTGGTCTCGAGGGTGCTAATTGAGATTTCTCGTCCTGAGCAAAATTTTCTGTTAACACTTTCTGGCACCGTCTGTGGGAAAACCCTACACCTAGTTAATCAAGTCAACTATTTGCATTTGCATTTTTGTTGTTTTACAGGAACCATGAGGCTTCACTCTTCCAAAGGCCAACATGGAGTTTTGGAACAACCCTCGGCGAGGCCTACGCGAAAGGCCCCAAGAATGGGAAGGAAGTCTGGTTATAGCAATCAAGCCCCGGTCTAAACAACTAATGCGCGGGCTTCTGGCAACCCTATCATAAGCCAAGCCGCACTCGACCAACAGGTGGCCGCCTTCGTGGAAACCGTCTACATCCGCCTACTTGCCGAAGGCATCACAATTCAACCAAAAAACCCGAATTGTCAGGGAGAACCGAGCAGGTTCGAGGCTAGGCAGCCTACCTTCGACCGCCTAGGACCTCCTCCTCCAGAGCCAGCTCGAGACAGGACTGGGCCCCAACTTTCGATCCAGGATAGGCTGGGACCCATGCCTCCAGTTCCGAAAAGACCTTCACAATATCAACCCAGGCAAGTTAAGTCTGCCGCAGATGCCTTAACCCCAGAGCAATGAGAGATACCTCGCCCAACGAAATCAAGGAGGAACGCCCGGGCCCAAGAGGAAGAGGATCGACAAACTTCCCGAGTGGATCATGTCCATGAAGGGGACCGGATAGAGGTCGCTAGTTCATTCGAGGGACTCGACAACGAAGAATCTGAGGTCAATTCAAAGAAACCTGGGAACAAGCGACTGAAGGGTCAGCTGGCAAAGCTACAGAAGGAGGTCCAGCAGATAAGAAAAGGAAAGAACAAGGAGGATAAAAAAGATCCATTGAGCGAGATGAACGCTCCCTTCACTAGGAGGATCTGGGAAGTAGAGCTCCCACCAAAATTTAAAATGCCAGCAGATAAGTTCTCCGGAACAGAAGACCCTTTAAGCCACCTGGAGAGTTTCGTCCAACAAATGGAGGTCCAGAACACTACCAGAGCAGCTATGTGTAGGATGTTTCCAATGACCCTAACCGACTACGCGAAAACTTGGTTTAGGAAGCTGTCTGCTGGTAGCGTGGATTCTTTCACGAAATTATCAACAGATTTTTGCTCGCGGTTCCAAGGGGTCAAACCTCCTCAAAAGGATCCCATACATCTCCAATATGTGGTTCAGGAATGAAGTGAGACACTTCGATCGTACGTGGAACGTTTTCACTGAGAGGTCATTCAAATGGGAGTTTTCGGCGAGAAAGAGACTCTCTCCAATTTCAGTTAGAACCTATGGACGGGAAAGCTTTTCCGTTCCTTCACCAAGAGACCTCCCGAGACTTACCAGGAAGCCTACGATCGGGCTCTTGAGCAGGTCGAGATCGACGAGCAACTCAAAGTCAAGATGGAACACGACGATATGAGAACGGCGAAGCGTAAAAGAAAAAAAAGCCCCCAAATCTGAGCCATCTCAGAGAACTCAGAATAAACCTCCCAATAGGTCGACCTATCGCTTCCCCGCTTCTCATGTTGGAACCCCGTTCACTGGTAATGCAGCGGAAATATGTTTTAAAATTTTTAATACAGATCATAAATGATCTGGAACCAATGAACTTGAGACCGTAATTATTTTTCCGGAACTAATAATATATACAATATGTAAACTCAGGAAATTGTAATCAATATAAAAATATATAGAACCTTACTAACGTTTGGAGGCTCCTTCACTTTACGATATGCTCCTAGTCTGTACCACTGATCTTCCTAGCTATATCCCGGAACTGGTAACTGCGTGTGGGCGCGTCACGTACTCAGGAACTTAGGAGGATGTAGAGAGAATATGAAGAAACTATTTCTTCCAAAAAAAAATAACTAAGAACAACTCTTGTTCTTTAAAATATATATATAATTTTATTTTATTTTTCAAATAGTGCCTTTTTCTCTCTTTGTTTCTCACGCACAACACTTGTGCTTTCACTTTTCTCTCTTGTTTCACACACACCAATTTTGTGCTGTGTGTTTCTCTTGTTTTTTTTTTTAATTCAAAATCAAATTTTAATCAAAAAACAAATCAATCTAATCTTTTAAGATATCAAATATCTTTAAAGATATTGATTAATATTTATTTTATATAATATGATTTGAATTCAAACTACTTAAATTCAAAATTCAAAATTTAATTTAATAAAATAAAATAATCATATTATCTTATTTATTCAAAAAAACAAATATCAACAAACATCCTCCATTTAGTGACTAACAATATGATTAAATAATCTTATCATTTAATTTATTTAATCACCATTATTCATTAATTAAATAATCTCATTATTTAATTAATTCCCGAATAAATACATGTCACTTTCGTAACACAATTAATTGGACTTTCCAATTAATTATCCGTGACCCTTGTTACCTAAATCGATCGGGCTAGCTAGGGGACCTAATGGACCCACAGTATTTTGAGCTCCAATAATTTTTGGAATCATTAATTAAACTCTTTCATTAATATTCCTTAATTATTAACTCCGGTGTTATTCCACTAAAAACCCGAAGCTGCACTCTCTCAACTGCAGACGTTTTTACACAGACCGATGGTGTCCATCAATATAGCTATTACACATGGTGTAATCCTCCACAATAGTTCATAATTAAAGCTGGGTCATAATGTCCGTTATACCCCTCTAATTACATATATCCTTTAAGTACCGTTGATTCTCTAATGGACAATAAATCTTATTTCCTCACGGAATTAGGAGAGCGCTCATATTGTCCAAACCCTGAATCAACCCTTAAGGGAACTACCATCTACTTCTCACAAGAAGGAGTGAATTCCACTATTGTGTACATACCTTCCCAGCCACAAGCCAAACCGCAATCCCAACATACGGAGTATAGTGATCAGGAACTGCATCTGACCTCACCCATGGTATATCAAAGACCACGATCTAACCTGAAGGAGTCGATAAGACACTCAGGATTAAGATCACCCACATATAGCCATCATTAGTTGATATATATGAATCTCATCAGTAAACGGATCTTGGTGAGAGATTCATATAGATCATGGCCCAGTCCTATATGATCACATCATACAAGGTGCCTCCATTCCCATATCCCATATGAATGATTCAGGATAGAATCACCGTACATTACGGAATAGACCGCAGCTATAGATTAACCACAAATAAAGTACCCAGCTTTATTTGTTATCTATGGACTCTTTAGATTGCATGTCTCTTACTGTATCCATCCGTATATGACACTCATATACACAGTTCGAGATTACATCCGGCAATTTAGGATGTTAATATATATGCACAAGTTATAAAATAAACAACACAACAAGAATGAATTGAACTTTTCTTTTTATTTATTTCATAAATCCATTTACAAATTACATCTTTAGGGCATAAACCCCAACACCTCAGCACAGGCAAGAAAAACATCCAGCAAGACGAACCCCTCCTCGGGCTTCACCACCTCCCAGGACCATAGCCCCCGTAATGCGAGGGGAGAAAGGGTATGACTACTACACTCCCTTGAATGCTTCTAGGGAAACGGTCTACCTTGCTATACGAGACAAGGGGCTACTCCAAATGCCCGCTCCCATGAAAGCCCCAGTTGACAGGAGGAACCGGTACAAGTACTGCGACTTCTATGAAGACGTGGGTCACAACACTTTAGAGTGTTATAATTTGCGCAACCAGATTGAAGCCCTGATAAGAGGAGGATGCTTGATTGAATTCTTACTGCAGATCAGAGATAACATTCAGACTGGAAGGGAGGTACAAGCCGAGATCCGTGAGGATGCAGAGAAGAGAAAGGGGGAACAGACTGATTTAATGCAACAAATCCAGGTGATACACACCATCAGCGGAGGGCCCACACTGGCTGGCACTTCCAATAATTCCCGAAAAAACCACGCAAGGAAGATTCCTCACATTGAAGAAAGCTAGAGAGTCTTCAAGGCAGCTAAAGTCTAATGGAGCCCTCCCAGTCAGCACAGATCGTTTTCACTGAAGCAGATGTCTTTAACACCGTGCAACCTCATGATGATCCCATGGTGATCACAATATAAATTGCCATTTGTCTGGTCCATCGCGTGCTCGTAGATACGGGCAGCAGTGTAGATATCCTCTTTAAGGATACTCTGGAAAAATTAAATCTAAAGCAATGGTGTTACAATAGCTGTACAACTCCACTTTATGGGTTCACTGGGGATTCGATCATACCGGTGGGGTCGATGATCCTCCCAGTAATATTCGGAACCACCCCTCTCCAACAGAATGTTATGACCGACTTTGTTGTGGTTGACACCCCATCGGCCTACAACGCCATCCTAGGGAGACCCTTCATGTCCTTCTTGAAGGGAGTCTTGTCTGTATACCACAATGTCATGAAGTTCGTGGTGGGAACCAAGGTGGGGGAGGTACGCGGAGACTAGCAAGCAGCTACGAAGTGCTACGCAGTGTCTGCCAATCCCACAGCTTTAGCAAAATAGTGCGTACAGGTTGCACTAGTCCAGGAAGACATGGAAACATCCCGGATAATCCAGGAAGAGATGGAGCCCACGGAGCATCCTGAGCATCCAGAGAGCGAACCTATAATGTCTTATGAGGAGGAACGGAGCAAGGAGTGGGCCAGCGGGCAGCCCGTAGATAGACTAGAGGAGATACCTATCAGAAATGGTGATCCCTCCAAGGTTGTCAAGGTCGGGGCCACCCTCGAGCCAGAAGTGAAAGAAGGTTTGATTAATCTTCTTAGAGAATTCAGTGACATCTTCACTTGGAGTCACGATGAAATGCCTGGGATCCTGGTATCATTGGCCGCCCATCGACTAGCGGTAGATCCAACAGTCAAGCCCGTCAAACAGAAGAGGCGTCACTTCAACGCTGAGAGGAACGCTGCGGTACAGGAAGAGGTAGATAAATTGATCAAGGCAGGGTTTATCAGAGAAGTGCGCTATCCCGAATGGATCGCCAACATGGTCATGGTTACGAAGGCGAATGGGAAGTGGCGTATGTGTGTCGATTACACCGACCTCAACCGGGCCTGTCCAAAAGACAGTTTTGTTAGGATTATGCTCAATAGCAAGAGTGTAATATTGTAATTGACAATCTTTTCATATAAATAAAGTGATTTCTGATTCTGCAAAATCTTATAGCATTTATAATTATAATTGTCAAGGTAAATAATCATAAGGTCAAAAGACTATGAGATATGAAGAATTGTTTGTACATCCGTATATGTATGAGGTAGACACAATTCTTTAGTTAGTCTTGAATAACGTTCACAACTTAAGTTAAAGGTTGGGCACCTCTATCTTGATAAAGTTGTAGAATTCTTTTACTAGCATTTGAGTGGGATCAAATGAGTTATGATGAGTCTAAAATCATCGAAAGGTTTTCTAGTAAAAGAATCTAGTGCACTGGGTGCATTGAACTGGATCACAATGAAATACTTTATCTAGAACCGTCACTAGATATAAGTCTTTTCATTATCAGGACAATCGGAGAGTCTATCTAAATCCTGAGATAAATGATGGACTTATGGTTGCAAGTGTTATCATTTGAGCTATCAATGAGTACGATTATATAGCATAGTCTATCCTCGATAGTTTGGTGGTATTCATTTGTTAATCGATAGAGGACTTCATTTATAGATATGGACATCGTGGCTCCATTTATTAAATGAGAGTATAATATCATCATATGGATGTTTTGAGGTATTGGATATTAAATCTCAACGTTGAGTTTTCAATAATGATTATTGAAGACATGGCTTCTGGACAAGTCAAAATATCCAAGTTCAAAATGTGGTCATATGAGGAAATATGGTAACTTGGAGAGCTATAGGCGGTCTATGAGCTCTTGGCGATTACTGATATTATTCACGAGGATACACCATCTCCTATAAGATTGTCTAGGGTATGAATAAGAAACATCTCCTTATTCTATCTTTATTTAAGAGTTCAATTTTAGCTCTTTAGTGGAATAGATCGGACCTAAGTGAATCATTTGTTGATTGTGATTAGGTTATGTCTATTGAAGCTTAAATTTAGATAGCCCGCCAAAATCCACAATCCACACGTACTTGCATGGATCACTTGATATATTCTACCGGACTAATTTATGGGTCCATCTAGAATTGCATTTAATATATTGAGAATATAATATGTCTATTATTTATTTAATGGGCTGCACTATTATATTAATATATTAAAAGGAGACATGTAGGCTTGTTTCTTTTAGTAAGAATAAGTCCGGTTCACATGTGGGCTTTTATTTAAAGTCTAATGGATTAAATAAAATAAGAAAAATAATATTGGGCCCATATATACATGCTGTGGGCGGCAAGGCTAAATAAAATAGCCCAAGATATTATTTTATTTTATTGTTTTGATTAAATGGGAATTAATTAATTATTTAATTAATTAATAGTTTAAATCAAAATCTTTTCCTGATCAGTAAATTAGATACTATGTGTTGGATTAGGGTTGGAATTCTTTTAAGTGATAGGAGTCCTAATGTGGTAAGAATTAAGTCCACATACACTCCTTATTATACAAAGAATTCGGCCACCACTAGTCCTACAAGGGTTAGGATTCTTGAATTGATAGGAATTAGGGAAAAGGATAATTCCTTTTCAAGTAAGAAAATTAACCAACCCTAGATTTCCTATTCAATGAATTCGACCAACCCTACTTGGTGAAGGAGAAAATTCGGCCAACCTATAAATATAAGGTTATGAATTTTCGGCCACTAAGAAGAAAAATAGAGAGAGATTTTTGTTTGTTTTGAAAATAAAAATCCTACTCTATACACATAGATTTTCGGCCAAGAGAAAAAAAGAAAATAAGTTCTCATTCGATAGTGTACTTACAAGCCTTTAACATCAAAAGATTTTGTGCACACTTTCGATTTAGGGTTACGCGAGTTTCAATCATATTGATTGTGAATTCAAAAGTGACCGGAACTATTTTTTTAGGCTCTTGGTGTTTTACTATTGAAGATCAAGATCAGAAATTCCATACATCCATTCTAAGGTAAGCAATTCAAAGAAAAATGGAGACCACGCTCCTAGGTGATTCACGTACGTGCTAGGATTGAAGATCTTGCGGATTACCATCGACGTAAGTCAATCGGATCACGCGACAAGAGGTATTTAACTCTAACCGTATATTTGAGTTTAATTAATTAAAGGGTTAAGGTTCAAATCTTTAGAAAAATTTTAAACTATACGAAAATTATTTTTTCGCCTTCCGCTGCGGTTTTAAGCAATTTTTCCCTACAAGTTTTCCTTTACCAAAGATCGACTAGCTGGTTGACTCCACGTCCGGAAATAAACTCTTGATTTTTATGGACGCGTTCTCAGGATACAACCAAATTAAGATACACCCAGCTGACCAAGATAAAACCAGTTTCATTACTAGGCAGGGCTTGTACTGCTACTAGGTAATGTCATTTGGTTTGAAGAATGCAGGGGCTACATACCAGCGGCTGGTTAACAAGCTTTTCAAGCCCGAGACAGGAAGGACGATGGAGGTATACATCAACGACATGATCACAAAATCACCAACCGTAGAAAGACATCGGGAAGACCTTTGTAAGACCTTTCTCATACTGAGAGAAAACTAGATGCGGTTGAACCCCTCCAAGTGTGCCTTTAGGGTAACAGCGGGGAAGTTTCTAGGTTTCATGGTTCATAAGAGAGGCATAGAGGCCAACCCAGAAAAAATCAAAGCTATCTTGGACCTGGAATACCCCACATCACTCAAACAGGTACAAATTCTGACTAGAAGTGTAGCGGTGCTCAATAGGTTTATCTCTCGCTCCACCGATAAATGTCTCCTTTTCTTCAAAGCCATCAAACAAGGGGAAAACATGAAATGGAGCAAGGAGAGCAAGCAAGCCTTCCAAGCCTTGAAAGAATACCTAACAAGCCCACCGTTATTAGTCAAGCCAGTTCCTGGAGAAGAGCTGTAGATCTACTTGGCCGTCTTAGAAACTGCAGTAAGCGGAGCTTTGGCCAAAGAATGTGGCGACGGGATTCAAAGACCCATATACTATGTCAGTCATGCTTTAACCAAGTCAGAGAAAAATTACATTCTCTTGGAAAAGCTCGCTTATGCTCTGGTGATCTCGGTGAGGAAGCTCTGTCCCTATTTTCAAGCTCATTCAATAGCAGTGGTGACCGACCAACCTCTCCGCCAATTCTTACAAAGACTAGACTTGTTCGGAAAGCTAATCTTATGGGCCTAGAGCTCACTCAGTTCGATTTAAAGTATAAGCCCCGGACCACGATTAAGGCACAAGCTTTGGCAGACTTCGTGGCAGAATTTTCAGCGCTCCCAGGTCAAGAGAATCTTGCAGCACCAAATGAGATCCCTGAAAAGACATCTGAGATCGACAATTGGCTGGAAGGCTGCAAGTCCTGGTCCCTCTATACATATGGAGCATACGGGCAAGCTGGGGGAGGAGCTGGCGTAGTTTTCATAGACCTAGAGGGGACTAAATTCTGTCACTGTTTCAGATTCGAGTTTAAAGCCACAAATAATGTAGCAGAGTATGAAGCCGTCCTAGCTAGGATGAAGGCAGCCATCGAACTAGAGGCCGAATACCAACAAATCAAGAGCAACTCATTGCTTGTTGTCAATCAGCTGACTGGGGTGTACCAGGCAAAGGGAGATAATGTGGCTGCCTACCTAAAGCTAGCTCAGTTGCTAACAAATAAGTTTAAGGGGTTCAAGATCGATCACGTGCCTTGACACCAAAACCACCACGCGGATGTTCTAGCTAAGATAGCTGCAAATAGAGGCCAATCCTTACCTCGGGGAATTCCCCTCCAAGTGATCTCCCAACAAAGCATAGCCGCAAATAAAGAAATCTGCCCCCTAGATTCTCAGCCTTGCTAGATGGACCCGATTGTTGCCTACCTCTTAGAGGGAGGGCTCCCCGAAGAGCCCGATCAATCCCGAAGAATTAAAAGACTCTGGTCCGATATTGCTTGATAGATGGGTACCTCTACAGAAGGGGTAGATCCCTCCCCTTACTTAGATGTTTGCATCCTGATGATGCTAAATGGGCACTAAGAGAGGTTCACTCTAGGCACTGCAGGAACCACATCGGTGGGGAAGCACTAGCATATCAAGTGTTTCGTATGGGGTACTACTGGCCAACCATCCACCAAGACGCAAAGAGTTTTGTACAATCTTGCAAGCCATGTCAAAGGACTTCAAACTTGAACCACCAGCCACCTGAGCGACTGTCGTCTCTCAGTTCACCCTACCCCTTTACCATGTGGGGAATCGACCTAATTGGACCGCTTCCTACCACTCTCGGACAGGTGAAATATGCTATCATGGCTATCGACTATTTCACAAGATGGGTCGAGGCAGGGCCTCTTTCTCGGATATCAGAAAAGAATACGATCAAGTTCATCAAAACCAACGTGGTATGTAGATTTGGGACCCCTCTCATCATTATAGCAGACCTGGGTAAGCAGTTCGACAACGCCCGATTCAAAGATTTCTGCAGAGGATTGGGGATCGACCTCAGGCTCGCTTCAGTAGCCCATCCCCAGACAAACGGGCTGGTGGAATCCACCAACAAGACTATCAAGAAACTTCTAAAGAAGAAGCTACAGCAGAAAAAAGGCAAATGGGCCGAAGAGCTGCCAGAAGTCCTCTGGG